>SNQN01006312.1:17848-30622 GCA_008642245.1 Bassia scoparia | reverse complement strand
AACCGGCCTATGTCTTATGGCCGAGTGTCTCTGTCTTCTGTAGAAGACGAGGATGAAACTCGAAGAGTGGACCAACGGGAGGAGGCCRTTGACATGGATGTGGATTAAAACCCCTMAATCGCCGGAGATGGTGATAAGGAAGATTTTGATGAAGTGGGAATCTCTTACAATGTCAAAGAGGATTCCCTTCAAATAAGAGATCAAACCGTACACCTAGATGGCAAATGACCCATCGTTGTTGAGTTTGAAGACGACGATGATGATAATGATAATGAGGCAACTGGCAACCCTCTTGAGGGTCATGCCAAAGAAGGTGATYCCCTTAAGGGGGATGATGCTAATATAGGAGATATKCCAGACAATCGCCAATGCCCCTGAGGGGACTTTGCYGATGTATAAGGAGATTATTGATATGGGCTTCCGGTTCCCTCTGATCTCCTTGTACTTGGAGTTGTTTGTCGATTATGACATTGGCATCTATTAACTAACCCCCAATTTTTGGTCGTGTCACATCATGGGGTATGTGACAGTGTGCTTGATGAACGATTGGAAGATGACCTTCAACTCCTTTGCACACATGCACAATGTGAGGAAGCTGTCCGACTGCAAGTTTGGGTGGTTTAGTATCTCGTCCAAGGACGAGTTCATGACGACAGAAAGCAAGGCCAGCAAGCTACGGGACTGAAAGTCCGAATTTTTCTTTTTGGATGGCCTTGACAAAAGCGTAGTCGATATCTTGGGGAGACTGAACATCGAGACCCTAGACAACATCGACAAGAAGTTCAACCCCCATTAACCCCAGTCGAGAAGGTTATCGTCCAATGGTTTGGGAAGAGGATCATGGTAGTAAATCCTAATAAGGTGTCGATCCAGGTGCCGAAAAATTGGTTGCCGATGAGGGAATTGTTACATGACCGAATATTCCTCATCGACATGTACTAGTTATATGCCAAGGAAGAAGAGATAGTTATGCTTTCAAGTTCTCTGCTCACAGAGTGTTGTTTGTTAGAATTTTTGTTACTTAGTTTATTTTTTTATCCTTTTGTAGTTGTTGCTAGATCTAAGCTATGCCCAGCTCAACTAGGTCAGTTTACCGGTTCCAAAATGTACCCCATTCACAAAGCTGCCCAACTAAAGACCTTAAGAGAGAAGAAGAATGACACAGTGGTAAGTTGATACTTTTAACTTTGTGGCTTATACTTAATCTCTCTGACTTCCATCCGGCTAACATTGTTTCCTTACATACTTCAGAACAACAACAAACCCTACAATTTCCTCATAAGGACCCCGACCTCTAAGGTGTAACCTTTGGCACCTAGGCCCACTAGGGTGAAGATAGCCAGTACTCAACCTAGCGTCAGGATTACCGGCACCCCCACTTCGGGTGTCAAATCAGTCGGGACCCCATCTACTAGGTGTCAACGGCCTTTGGTATCCACTAGGGATACTGATAGAAGTCTGGATCAGAGTGGCCAATCCAAAAGAGAGGAACCCAGACATTCCGCCTCCAAGAGAGTCGCCAAGACTCCTCCTCTTCATCCCTCTAAACGATCCCGGTTTACTACTGGTTTTAAGGGTGAGTATTCTATTCATTGATGGATTTTATTTTTACCTCTTTACTTGTATTTTTTGTAAGTGTGAAACTCTTTGCTTCTTCAGATGCCGGTGTGAGCAATCCGGCAACCCACTTTGGGGACTTCGAACGGCTCAATGAGGACCCCATCGAGCAGCTAGCTCTCAAGTACCCAGGAATCCCTACTTAGCTAGAGTATGTGGCCAGCATCGATGAGCTGGACTTTTCCAAGTTAAATTGGAAGAGAACTTGACCCCTCCCCTAATTTCTAATCCGTTTAGGATCCAGTCGCTGCCTCGCAAGCGACCCCGACCTGATTCAAACTTTGTCGTCGGCTTGAACAGGTACATCAGCAAACAATTGCCGACTCTTCACGGGGACCTACAAATGGACAAGGAGGCCGATGATGCCTTCTTAGAGATTAGTGGGGGATTAAAGATATTAGATGAGGACCGTCAAAAGATGTTCCAAGATATCTTCAACTCCATGCCTGCCGTTTATAAAGACAATCTAAAGGGGGCAGATGACGATCATATTGGTGCTGTCATGAGCATCCTAGTGGAGGTATGCTAGTTGACCTTGACTTAATTTTATTTCTAAGTTGTTGATATAAATTGTGACTGATAGCCATTTCTAACTTGTTCTCGATTGCAATGTCTAGTCAAGGTTGATAGCGTCAAGAAAAAGTCCAGAATGGAGAAGAGGGAGAACAAATGGAATCGTGAGAAGGCCCCGCATGCCGACGAGTACCTTCATCAGCAGGCCTCGGCCATCGAAGCCAAGAACAACGAAACCTTAAGTGTTCCGAACAAGAAGGTAGCCAAATGCAACTGAAGTTACCAGTTTTCCTTGACCATGGTGGCCCAACTGATGGCCGAGAACTCTTCACTCAAGGACAAAGATCAAGAAGCCGAGGCAGAAAAAATTGAAGCCGAGGTGACCAAGAGGGTCGAAGCCTAGAAGGCAAAGATGGCGGTTGAGCAAAAGAAGGAGGCCACTGCTGCTAAAAAGGTGGCTGATGAGCTGGTGGTGGCCAAAGAGAAGCTTGCCGGCATGGAATCTAAGATTAAAGAGGCCAAATTCCAAGGTTTCTATGAAGGTGCCAACAACATGAAGGCACGGATCGGAGAAGCCTAGAAGTATTCAGGTCTAAACATGCCGGCTGAGTTCATTATTGAGCGCCTCACTAGAGTTGAAAAGGAGCAGCTGGTTAAAGGGACTGAGAAGTGCTTTCTCCTCCAAGGTTTCTGTATTCATTCGATGTGGCCGATGAGTAGTAAAGTGATAATGATGCCGCCGATGTTAATGTCGGCGACGATCAGGATCTTGCGTATCAGAACTTAGAGAACCAAGAGGGAAGTTTGCAACAACCCAATAAACCAACTTAGTGAGCTGACACTGACATTCTTGGTCTTCTTCTTCTCCTAGCTATTTTTAACTTATGCTTTTCAGATTTCTACTTATTCGGCCTGAAGGCCTGTAATTATATTACATTTCTGGTAGTTGGGTCGTTATGCCCTTGAATTTTGTTCCAAGTGTTGTATTAGGCCATAAGGCCTTTGAATTTTTTGACTTGATTGATTAAACCTTCACTGGTTCCGTGAGGCTTTCATCTTATTTTAAATGACCAACACCTTCAATTGGCTTGCCGATTGATTCTTTTTTAACAACTGATGAATTTTCCTAAGTGTTTATTTTTGCTGAAAAATCTAACCTTTCTTACAGGGTATGATTGGGAAGCGGTAACCTTGCTAGCTTTTAGTTGGTTGACCTAAGGCTCAGTAGGAGTGTTAGGTCAATTAACCATGTTGATTACCCTCAAGCTTGCCGGTTGCCCTAGAATAACTTAGTAGTTTGACCTCACATGGTGCTCTTTTTCATGCAATGTGTCAATCGGTTTGCCCATCTTGTGTTTCTTATCAACATACTTGTAGACTAGAAAGAACACACTGTTTGGTGTAAACAATGATCTCTCAATGAAATAGTGCTTGAGTTTTCTATGATCCATTTGCAAGGCTAGCCCAAACTTCTCTGTACTGAATAACACAACTTGGCATTTTGGAGAACATGACTCCCAAAGTAGACGGGAAATTGTGCCCCTTCCCTTTCAGCCACTAGTATTGCGGACAAGGCATGGACGAAGACAGGTAGGTACATGTAGAAAGTCTCTAAATCTTGCAGGCTAACAAGCCTAGGTAAGGAATGAAGTTACTCCTTTAACTTCACAAACGTCGTTTCAGTTTTAGCGGTTCATTCGAACTTTGTACTCTTCTTTACTGCTCTGAAGAAATACTGACACCTATCTCCAGACTTGGACAGGATTCAACCCAAAGCAGCTAGACAACCGGTGAGTCATTGTACTTCCTTCACGCTGGTAGGGGATTTCATGTCCAAGACATCTTGAACCTTGTCTGGGTTTGCCTCTATCCCCCTTTGGTCTACCAAGTAGCCCAAGAACTTCCCTGAAGTTACCCTGAAGGTGCACTTCTTGGGATCCAGCTTCATTTGATAATGACGCAAAGTGTCAAAAGTTTCTTTCAAATCTTTAGGGTGATCTTCCATCTTCTTGCTCTTAATAATCATATCATCAATATAAGCTAAAATGTTTCTTCTCAATTGCCTAACAAAGATGGTGTTTACACTTCTTTGAAAAGTAGTAGGTGCATTTCGTAGACCAAACGACATCACCTTGTAGTAATATAACTCGTTTTTAGTAACAAAAGCCGTGTTATCTTGGTCCTCCTTCTTCAAAGGGATTTGCTGGAAACTTGAATAGGCATCTTCGAAGCTCATGATTTCGTGTCTTGTTATAGCATCAACCAGCTTGTCGATCTTAGGCAATGGGAAAGGATCTTTCGAGTAGCCCTTATTCAGATCTGTTTAATCTACACACATCCTCCAAGTCACATTGGGCTTGGCAACAAGAACAACATTTGCCACCCACTCGGGGTATTGGCATGGCCCGACGAAGCTCGCATCAAGTAGCTTCTTCACTTCTTCATCTGCAGCTTTACTTCAGATTTGCCCTAAGTTCCTCTTCTTTTGGGCAACTGGATTTCTTTCTGGATCAAAATTGAGGGCATGTTGAGTAATTTTAGGAGCTATCCCAGGCATTTCTTCCACTGCAAAGGCGAAGACATCCTTGTATTCTTGAAGTAGAGCTCTCACTTCTTTGCCTACCGGAGTATCAGCACCCTGACCCACTGGAACACATCTTTTTGAATTTCCTTCCCAACTAAAAATTTTCTAATTCGTCTGTGCCCCGAGTAGGCTTGGAGGCAGCTTGGAATAAGCCATTGGTGGTCATAGCTTCTTGATGTGCTCCGTGCACCATCATAACCTCTCTAGATTTCCTCTTCTTGGTGACTAGTAGTTCTTTTGATTCCTTGATCTTTTCTTTTGTTTTGGGCTCCACAAGGGGCTTCACTATGGTTAAGTAACACTCTCGTGCCATTTCCTGGTCTCCATAGACCGTTCCAACCTTTCCATTATCACACACAAACTTCATCAACATCATATTAGACTTATTCAAGGTAGGCCTCCCAAGGATGATGTTGTAAGCACTCAGATTCTTGACCACAAGAACTTTTACAGTCATATGTCTGCAATCATTGCCTCTTCCCATCCGAAGGAGCAAGTTAACGGTCCCAACGGGGTGGATCACTCCCCTTCCGAAACCAATGATCGGATTATGAACCTTTACTAGCTCATTGTCATCATACTTCAATTTGTTCAAGCATTCAAAACTAATGATATCAGAAGAGTTGCCCGTGTCGATGAGTATCCGACAAACCCTAAGGTTTGCCACTTTCAACTCAATGACCAATAAGTCATCATGGGGAGTGCAGAAGGGACCCCTTTTATTTCGAGTAATCATAATTTCTGGGAACGCAACTTCCTCATCCTTCTCTGTCTTTGTGGTCTGACGTAGGCTATGCAAATATTCCCCTTGTGGTCGTTCAAGGTAGGTCCACCAACTGCGAAACCTCCTGAGATAACATGTACCACATTAGTACCATATGAACCTCCACTGTGTGGACTGCTAGGTTTTGCTTTCTCAACTTCTTCAACACTCTTGACTAGATGCTTGGCAACCTTGCCCTTGTGGTAGAGTGCGTCAAGGGAGTTTTTCAAATCGAAACAATTTTTTGTCACATGACCTATATCTCTGTGGAACTTGCAATACTTACTTTTGTCTCGATTCTCCCGTGGGGAATAGGCAAAGGATCGTCAATAGGGTGATTCTTCTTCACCTCATGGTAAACCTGCCACAAGTCCTTGGAGTATGTACTCTTGGGGCTTTCATCCTCCCAAGTCCTTCTTTTCTTTCGGTCCTGAGACCCTTTCTTTTCTTCGCTTATACTCCAAGTGTCGGTTCTCTTACGATAATTATCCTTTCGATCTCTCTGATGGCCTTGGCCAGGCTGTCCTTGGGATCGTTTGGATTCCCATTGCTTCTCCTTGAGCATGCATGTAGCTTTCCACTTCTCTTAAGGCCATCATCAAGTTGTTGTATTCCAAGTGAAGCAAGTCAAACTTGAAGTCACTGTAATCATGGAGCCCTCGGTAGAAGGTATCTGTTATACCCGGTTTAGCACGAGACTAGCAGTTAATGCGTGGAGTACCAGTCAAGGGAATCAAGCTAGCATCCCAGAGGAGTTAAGCTGCGAGATTTCCTATAACGTACAATAAAGAGCTGTTGCGCAAATCAAGGAGGAAATCACGCCAGCAGTTAATTCTAGATTTTGTATAGGGCTTTATGAGTATAAATAGAAAATCAATGTAATAGAGGAAGGACATTCTGAATCCTTCTCCTCTCCCATATTCTGACTTAGATAATCGATAAGAAAAGCTTGTACCCGATGGACGAAAAGGCCAATTAAAGGCGTGATTCATAGTGGATTGGTGGCCTCATTGTTACCCGCAGTTTTCTCCCATCTTTGGGTTTCCGCGTCACCAATTTTGTGTGTCTTTACCTTTGTTGCACTTTGTTAGCTTACATTTGTCGCATAAAACTGATTGCTCTATAGTTTGTTTAACTTGTCTAGCTGTAGGTTCCGATCTATGCTAGCTTGCTAACTGCTTAGCGAAATCTAGCCTAAACATTTTGGCGCCCACCGTGGGGCCTGCAGCTTGATTTGTTAAAAAAATATCGATGTAGGGAGTACACTCCTACCACTTTATCTATATTCTCCTATGTTTTAAATCGTACAATTTGAAACAATTTGAAAATCAAAATAATTACTTACAATGTCTTCTGACGGTACACCCACCGGGAACCCACCTAGCAATTCTGACTTATTTCAACTACTGACATCCTACAGAGAGGAGCTCCAAAAAAGCAGGGAGGAATCCCAGCAAGCCCTTCAGCAAAGCCGGGAGGAAACCCAACAGGCCCTCCAATCCCTGAAGGCTGAGCTGACTGCAACTTGAAGTAAAAGGCGCAAAGCTGTTAATCTTGAAGATATTCCTAACATGGGTAATTTATCTTCAGGTGAATCTGAGGGAGAAGACAACGATCCATCCTTCCATGAAGAGGAGGTGGAAAGGTGTGGTTATAACAATTTAAAGCACGCCTTTAACAAGTCCTCTTCCAAACACAACCTATAAGACTATGCTTGGTATGAGAGTAATATATTAAGGAGGTAATAAAAGTCAAACATGAGAAAACCTGTAAATTAAGATAGTGATAGAGGGACAATTACATTTTTTTGTGACTAATAAAGAGAGTAGGGTAATTATTACCTCAATATGAGGATAACTATTACCCTAGTATAGAGRAGGCTAACTATTTTCCCCAAATGAGGGTAATAGTTCCCTTTTTCCTTCCACCACCACTTCATCACTTTATTTTTACATCTAAACACCTTTGTTTTCTCAAGTCTGACTTTTATTACCYCCATCCCAAACAAGACCTAAATATATAATTCTTACTCAAATAATATTATTATATACTAGCATTTCAACTGTCAAGACTCGTTTAATGTAACAAACGACCCTAAAACGCCCATATGTTCCTACATAGTAGAGCGGACACCACTCTACATCAAAAAGGTTGAATGTTTTAAAATCCTAATTTATTGTAACAAGATATAATAGATCCCATTTATGGCACGGCAATCTAACACAAGTACATGMCAATGAATAATTGGCATACAACAGCCTTCACCAGTCACCACCAATCGACAACGGATCTTTGATCAAGTGTTCCAAATTGGTGCAGCCAATAACCCCAAAAGAAGTAGATTCTCTGTAATAATAATAACAATTGGACAAGGAGGTCAGATGCCAGCTGTCTCAGTGGTAGTAGTACACATCTGTTACTGTCGTTGGCATTCATTGWCAAAACCAACTGGAGCTTGTGAGTCTAATTCCGTGAAAAGGCTAATAAATCTTCAGAATTTATATTGTTCAGCTGCTGCTCAATACTAGCCAACCACTACCTGCAGATTAAAGCAGGGCTTTTATGAAGAACAAGAAAAAGTGTACGTATGTGGATGATATAGTTGTCAAAGATAAGCGAGAAATATCATCTAAGATGGGCACATTCACATAATCACATAAATGAATCATGTCTTCGTATACTAAAACCATTACTTTCTGTAAAGCAAACACATGAAGAGTAACCTGTCATTCTTTTTACATGAAGTGATATACTCTAGCTGCGCTTCCCCAATGATAAAAGTGTTAGAGTATATATTATATTYYTGGGGCTCAACCATCAGCTTAAGCTTTTGGTTGAGATGGTTCASTTAACATGGTATCAGAAGCTTAAGCTGATGGTTGAGGCCCAGRAATATAATATATACTCTAACAAAAAGCTTTCTATAGTATTCACGGAAGCACCATTAACTTTTCTCATAAGTCGCAGATTTTTACGATGATAAAAAAAAAAGAAAAAAATACAGCAAAATAATCTTTGGTGCTCCATGAAAAAGCATTTAAGAAATTGCCTGAAATGCAAACCTATACTACAGAGGATAGCACGCCATACTTTCTACAATAATTAATTTCTTTGATAACTAAAGAACCTGTACAAAAAGGATAAAACCCTATTGAGTCATAAGCGTGGAAATACTCATTTCATTGTTATTGATTGGCACAAGTATGGTTCCACTTCCTCATTATTGAACACATATCAAATATTTGTTGAGAAACTACATAGGATCAAATAATTCGTAATGAATTCATATAAAGATTGCATATTCCAGAAGACAATTAYGACGGAAAACATGATATCAATGTGATTTAGGACATAAATTGACATTTATGAATTTAGGAGAATACTCTTGTGAACAACCATGTACATCTCATAATAATGGACCAAATAGAATGATTCAAATGACTTATTGGAAAGAATAAGAATAATGGTAGCTGAAAGGAATGAAAAAAGGCTAGGGTATTCAAACTTTGAATATTGGCAGTATATACTGATTTTCCATAGATAGTTATGACTTGTTCGAATTTATTTACTATGTCCTCTATGCTATATCACTCAGGTAAAAAGGTGCAGTAAATGATTGAATCCCAATTTCAATGGTCACCAAAAAGTTCAAACTTTACCAACAGCATCACCTGCAATTTCACTCCAATAATAGTTGCTCCAACTTCCCCTCCAGCGTCATTAATGCAAGTTCAGTATAAAAGTATGCAACATTGGGGGGTAAATTTCTACCMCTGAGTTCATATTGCCACTAGCAACAACACCAACTTCCATAYCAAAACTTAAACCTCACAAACGCAGGCTTTTGCATACATTGTTTCAGAATAAGAAAATGGGAACAAGATTACAAGTAAAAACGAGTTATAAGGAAGAAGATGCAGGAGATGAACCTGTGTCTCCTACAGGGCAATACTTCAACAGCAATACCATGTCAGTTCGCGTCCTTGCGGTTTTGGAATCTGGAACTCCCATAGATGATTCCCGTGCAATGCCACTGCTTCGAGATCTCTTTCTTCCTATCAACCCAAGATTTTCATCCATTATGGTAAACTCTGTTTTCCTTGCAATTTCCCGACTGCTAGTCTGCTGCACATAAAATTTCACTGATGATTTAAAGCCCGACATAATGTTGCATTTTAACTTGTTATTGAATAAAACAGATAACTGACAAGAATGGAGTAAAACAATGGAAAAGGGTGGAAGTAAACCTTGAAGATCATCTCAATATCCCAAACTTCCCTGAGGGCTTGTCAACAGCAGAGTATGATGAGATATTTGACGAGTATCTAACTGATATTGCAATGAAACCACTGCCAAAAGACAGGCCATTATGGGATCTTCACATCCTAAAGTACCCAACAAGCAAAGCAGCTGGAAACCTCATCTTCAAACTTCACCACGCCCTTGGCGATGGCTTTTCTCTGATGGGAGCCCTTCTTTCATGTATGCAGCGAGCCGATGACCCTTCCCTTCCATTAACCTTCCCATCAATGCAATCAAGCGAAAAACATAAGTCTAAACCTACAAAAGATGTTGGTTGTTTGCCGAAAACTGTATCTGCAATCTACAATACATCCCGTGATTTTGGATGGAGTTTACTGAAGAGCAGTATAATGGCTGATCAACAGACACCTATCAGGTCTGGAGTGGAGGGTGTGGAATTTCATCCAGTACAGATCTCTACAGCAGAATTATCCCTGGATCAAATCAAACAAATCAAAAAAGAGATAGGAGCGGTAAGAGTTCCATCTCAGAACTATTATATTTTTGTACTTATATTTCTGTATCTTAAATGGAGGAATGCACATTATGTATCTAAATACCCAATTAAAGTATAAATTGAACATTATTGAAAGGGATGAAACAATAAGTACAACAGGACTGAAGATAAAGTTTGTAGAACCAAAATTGCGTGATGTTAAGAAAGGATCCAAGTTAACAAATCTGGGAAATACAGTTTGTAGCTAATTTTGGATAAGAGTCTATAGATATGTCTTACTCCTCAGATAAAATATGCAACTGCTAAAACTAATGAATCTACTCCTGCAGACAATAAACGATGTGCTTACTGGCATAATCTTCCTTGGTACTCGATTATACATGCAAGCAACAGGAAAAACATTCTGCAATTCTGAATCAACAGCTCTAGTGCTGCTAAACACTCGGAACATCAATGGTTACAAGTCAATAGATGACATGGTGAAAACAGACTCTGACACAAAATGGGGAAACCAGTTTGCATTTTTGCATGTCGCACTACCAGAGCTAAGTGACGATAAATCTTCCAACCCCTTGCACTTTATCTCTGAAGCACAAACAGTAATTCAGGGTAAGAGAAATTCCCTGGCRGTCTATCTCACTGGTCAGAGCCTGGAAATCATAAGGAAGTATAGAGGTCCTGAGGTACGTAAAAGCACTTACTTCTACTTCACTTTGTTATTGCTGTATCATTCAGGCTTTTTTTTAAACTAGAGGCCTCACCTAGTTCTTCATTAAAGACGATTTTACCGCTTTCCAAACACTTGTGACCAATTTCCTAAATTAAAATGACAGACGCAAATCAATCAATATCATTCTGAGAACGAATTTAACATCAGCTTCCTAACCAAATTACAAATTTAACTCCAAAAATAAGCTAAATTCCACTGATCAGAAAGACTAATTGATACAGAACTTCAAAGTGTTAATCGTGTATTATCAAAAAAAGAGTGATAATCAYGAGTGGAGTCCTGTGTGCACTACTGACTGAAGTAAACAGGTAAAAAACAAATCAGCAACAAAATTGTTCACTACTCATTCCTTGTAATGCCATATCCCGTATATCATAGAAAAGGTCATGAAATTGTTATAGATATCGTATCTTATATGCATCGTGCAAGTAAATGAACAAGTATCTTGACCATGAAGTGTTGACTCTATCATTCAACTTATTGCCAGTTAGAAATGTCCAAATGAAAGACACCGTTAAAGTGTTAATCAATTGTAAACTTAAACATATATTTCCTAATACCAATTGTTAAGGAAAAGTGCTCCCAGATAAGGGATTGCATGTATGATGTATCTGATCGGTTCAATATTTAAAAATATTGGAACTGCACTAAAAGAATTTTTTTGATGTGACCATTTGGTTTTACAGACAGCAGCTCAATTTATCCACAGTACACTGCAGAAATCAACAATGACAGTCTCAAACATGATTGGTCCAGTTGAGCAAATGGCATTAGCAGACCATCCATGCAATGGCTTGTATTTTATGGTCGTTGGTGTTCCTCAGGTAAGCTATACAAAAAAATCATCTATGCAATGGCTTTTATTTTATGTGAGACTGAAAGTGCTAGTGTAATTGTTGAGGGGAGACAAGTTACGGAAGGAAGAGAGACCCGAGGGGGTGCTAAATACAGACTTTTATTCTGATTACAAATTAGCCCCATTATATTTTCAGACTTTTAACTCTTGCATTCTGACTCCCCAGTTTCCCCTAATCCTTGCATGTTACAAACAAAAATAAATTATAAACATATTCAAATGTAGTAATAATTTTTTTTYATAAACTTGCAGAGCCTTACGATAACAGTTTTGAGTTATATGCGGACATTGAGGATTGCAGTAGGTGTTGAAAAGGGCTACGTAGATGTGAAAAAGTTCAACTCATGCATAGAGGATGCTTTTCAGCTGATATACAAAGCAGCAGTTCAGAATGCCTAGTCACAGATGACAGCAGAGAAATAGTTTTGATGAATTCTGCCAAAAATATTTTGTAATGCACGGTCTTGTTCCTGCATAATAAGATAGGCTTATTTGCTCAAGGGAGGATTAAAATATTCTCAATTAGGGTAGAAAGCAAAAGTTGTGGCTATTTCATTTATGTAAAATTGCATTAAAATTTAATCATATTGCTGCAAGAAATTGATTTTTACTGTTCGGCATTCAGTAGATATGTGAAGCTTCTTTGTAAAACAAGAGGATGCGTGCCCAACAATGGTGCAAGAATATATTTTGGCTGACAGACTAGCAAATATACCAATCAAAACCAGTATCCACTAACCCAAAGACGTTTGGCTGACAGACTAGCAAATATACCAATCAAAACCAGTATCCACTAACCCAAAGACGTTCCATTGTTTAAAAGATATCAAAGGTACCTATAAAATGGATATGCATACTATTATTTTCTGTTAAAAAAAAGCCAAGAGGCATTACTTAAAATACATATACCATCTAAATTATTTAGTTTCCTTCACTCATGTTGTTCACTATG
>SNQN01006312.1:0-17309 GCA_008642245.1 Bassia scoparia | reverse complement strand
GTTTGAAAATGGTACTGTAGATGTGAAAAAGTTCACAACTCATGCATAGAGGATGCTTTCAGCTGATATCACAAGCAGCAGTTCAGAATCCCTAGTCACAGATGACAGCAGAGAAATAGTTTTGATGAATTCTGCCAAAAATATTTTGTAATGCACGCGTCTTGTTCCTGCATAATAAGATAGGCTTATTTGCTCAAGGAGGATTAAAATATTCTCAATTAGGGTAGAAAGCAAAAGTTGGCTATTTCATTTATGTAAATTGCATTAAAATTTATCATATTGCCTGCAGAAAATTGATTTTTACTGTTCGGCATTCAGTAGATATGTGAGAGCTTCTTGTAAAACAAGAGGATGCGTGCCAACAATGGGTGCAGAATATATTTTGGCTGACAGACTAGCAAATATACCATCAAAACCAGTATCCACTAACCAAAGACGTTTGGCTGACAGACTAGCAAATATACCAATCAAACCAGTATCCACAAACACACACACAACACACACACACACAACACACACACACACACACACACACACACACACACACACACACACACACACACACCACACACACACACACAAACACACAACACCACACACACACACACAAGAGAGAGAGAGAGAGGATAGGAAGCAAAATACCTGTTCCCACATGACATTTATTTTTTAGAAAGGCACCCAGCTCAAAGGTGTCGGGGTAGCATTGATTTCCTCAAATATTGGATGCTGCTTTCATATTGTTAGCCAAAACTCTAACTGAACAGCAAACCGAAAACATTATGAAATAATATTGACCACTGTAATCTCTTAGTCATCTTGACTGATATTGAAAAACACAAACAATCCTTTAGTAGTGACCTACAATCATATTCCAAAGCATAATATCTTTTTACATATAGATGCCTCATACAGTCATACTGAGTGATATCCACAGCATCATTCAAATAAAAAATTTTGAATGGTCCCGCTCCCGTGAAAGTCCTCCTATTGACGACTGTTAGGTGGAATGCATCAAATCTGTAACAAATTCTGGAAAATGGAAGCAGTACCACATGCATAATTTGAAGACTTATAATGGCGAAGCTTCAAAATGATGGTTAAACAGACCGCTCAAAATCMTATAAATYTCATCCATTTGAGGATGCATATCATCACCAGCTATGAATTCATGACTAAYACCATTCAACTTAATCAAACTACAAGCTGCATTCTTCTTAATCCTTCTAGTCTTAATGGAACTACGTGTCTTCGCAACATCATCCCACATATCAGAATTAGCATAAATGTCAACCATAACTGAGTAAAGTCCACTATCTTCCGGTTTCAACTTCTGCACATGCTTGGCTGCTTCTTCAGCAATTTCAACCATCCCATATTTTYGACAACCAGCAAGCAAAGCTCCCCAGGTATATATGTCACCCTGAATCGGCATATTTCTTAACATATCTAACAATTCTCCAATCAAACCAGCACGTCCAAACAAATCAGCCATGCATCCATAGTGCTTTACCTCTCGATGAACTCCATACATAGCTTCCATATTTTTAAAAAGCTTACGTGCTTCACAAATTAGACCTGCATGGCTGCATCCAACCAAAACTCCCAAGATACTGACACCATCTGGTCGTAATCCATCCTTCAACATCCTGGAGAAGTAATCCAAGCATGCTCTGCCATGGCCATGTACAGCAAGTCCCATCAATAAAGCATTCCATGTGAACAAATTCTTCTCAGAGCTCGACTCAAATATATATATGGCATTCTCAAGGCAGCCACACTTAGCGTACAGGTCCACCAAGCCAGTGGATAAGAATGCATCCATTTGGATTCCATTCTGGATTACATAATCATGAACTGCWCTGCCTTGCTCTAAATCACCAAGTTGTGCACAGGCAGAAAGAACGGAAACCAGAGCAATGTTGTCAGGACGAATTCCAGACGACGAACAGAGCAAGATATTGAACAGGTCAATTGCCTCCTGGCATTCTTTCATATGAGCATAGCCAGCAATTAAAGTACCCCATGAGACAGAATCACGAATAATCATTTTATCAAACATCACACGTGCTTGTTGAATATCCCCAGCCTTTACATAGCCATTAATCAAAGCATTATAAGAAATGATATCTTTATGGTCATTTTCATTAAATAACAAGCAAGCATCACTGAGGCAGTCCAGTATAGAATAGACATGAACTATGGAATTGAGAACAAACAAGTCCGAGATGAAGCCAGACTTCAAGGTCAGGGAATGAAGGGCAGCGGTAATTGAAGGGACACGAAGTTTACCAGAGGCCTTGACAGCAAAGGGATAAGTGTGAAAGTCTGGAGGAACTGAACAGCGATGCATATCTACAAAGAATTTAAGGGCAGATGCAGGAGCAGAAAAGAGGTTCTGAACTCGAATCATTGTGTTGTAGCAGAAAGTGGTGGGTGATCTTATAAGCTTGAATACTGAAATAGCATAGTTTGACATACTTGATGACGCTACTATACGAGTTGAGACAGCAAGGCGGGCAATACTGCCTAGAATGTTGGGAAGAAGAAAACATGGATGCAGAGTAAGGATGCCTGTAGTCACAGCATGAGCATGAATTTGATGTAGCTRTGGGAATGTTTTGCAATACCTCAATGAATMAACTATGAAATATCTAGCCATTTAAAAAAAATATCCTCTCTGGAACAACTTTTGAGTTCTTTCTAATTCTCCATTCATTTTTCCTGCATTGTTTAGATTTAAGACGTTTACTCAAGAATCACTACACATCTCATTCACTAATAATAGATACAGGCCATCTTCTGAATGAAGCCTGACACAGGTATACATCTGTATATTACTCTTTTGACCCAAGTGAAGCTTATAGGTTCTGTCCACCATGACGCAGCACTAGCTAGTAGCTACTACTTTAACACCAAAAGTCCAATGTTATATGTATATATACCTGAAACAAGATTAAGGGAAAATGTCAAAATTAACATCATACAAGTTAGTGTACTATATTGAGAATAATTTATTTGACACACTAGGCATAAACAGCACATAATTACAGACCTACGTTAGCATAAGCCTTTCGAAGTATCACAGAAGATGCTTCTGACCAACACTATAAGAGCGATAATAGCATCTAATAAGCACAAAGTTCACGATACAACACCCAAACGTGCACACTCACAAACACCACTACACACCAGAGAGAGAGAGAGAGAGAGAGAGAGAGAGAATTTGAAATGATGCTATTACAAGTCAGATTCATGAGTTTCAATAGTTCTATTGTGTGATTCAACATTCAAGAAGCTTCATTTATACAGTATTCATTTGAGAAACCATGATCTCTGATGACAGCCTGACAGGTGACACTAAGAGTTAGTTTATGTTGTCCTATTGGGCCTTTCAATAAAAGCAGGAATTTTGTGCGACAAAAAAGGCAAATGCAAAGAAAATTTTGGTTCAATTGCTGATCGAGCACAGAATCTTACCTTATACAAGCTTAGACTGGGCAAAACTTTGTGAAAGAACATACTCAAACTAAACGTTATCAAAAGTTATTCAAGCTAGGAATTGGGTTTTTTGATCAATTATATTACCAGCAGTTGATGAAGAGCCTAAGTTTAGAAGAGAATTTAGCACTTGATAGACAGAAAAGGAGGAAAAACATTATAGAGCAATCTCAAGTGGTTCATGCTATTGACCCTATTCACTAAGATTAAAGTTTTAATTGTTGTTTTTTACACTGCTAGCAGCTTAACATATCTAGTCTACGTCAACATCACCAAAYACAACTACCATTGAACAGGCATTATCTATACGAACTTTAGTATGTGGCAAAGACTGAAAACACACTATATATGCCAATCAATTATTATGGCATAAATTAAATACCTAGACTATGTGGGTATACCATATACCACTTAACATGTAGGTATTTAAAATGATGCACATCAACATCTAGGCAGATTAAACAAATGCTTTTTCTAGAGTTCAGGAGCAGGAGCTAACAAAAGCCACCATCTTCCAACATACAGAGTTTCCGGTCAACTTGTATGGTTAACCAGCAGATACCTAACACTAACATGATACARGAGCAAAAGCTTAAACCGCTGCAATAGCTAAGTATAAACGAAACACATCTTACACAACCAATAACATCTTTATCGTTTGCAGCTGACTGACATAAAGGAATCAGATTGAACACACTGAAATCGCTTAGTAGAAAATTCACCTAACAAGGTCCAACACACACACAAAAGATTACACACCAAGACGGCTAAAAAAGAAAGAAAGAAGCAAAAAGATTGGCTGCATCAACTAATTATTCTTCCAACTAAAATTTTTCTTCAAGTGACCATACATGCATATTTCATCACCAAATACGATTAGAGAATATTATCTATTACTGTGGTAAGTACAGCTTATTAGCATCGTGGCGGTTACTTGGTAGGCATCACTATAGGAACAAATCTCTATGTTTCAATCAGATACCTTCCAGGTTACTTATTGTTTTCATTACAAAATAATTCATTTTAGGCATAAGGGGCAGAGCGGAGTGACTTAAGAATAACATTAAATTTATGGTCCAGTACCGGCTAATCATGATTCAACACACTCATAAAACTAAATAATTATAATGATCGATTTTATTCAGGTGTTATGAATATTGTTTGGTTATCTATATAATTCACTTTAAATTATACATGTATAATTTATTGAACACAGTGGTTATATCACTAATTCAAGTAATTATTCAAGCAACACAAAATTGGTCCAGTTCTCTAATTTTTTTGCCAAAAAAATAACATCACCTATAATGTTCACATTATAATTCCCAATAAACTCTTCCACAAATTTTCGATGCAGAACAAGAGCAAAATTAAATTAACATTTTATCGTACCACTAATTTAAATAATAATTAAAAAACTAATATTTCATTCTGAATTTAACATGAAGCTTACCAGAAAAAACTCCGCGTAGCTTCGATCTTGAATGAAGAAATTCCTCTTCCATTTCAGTCTGCACTGAACGCATCGTTTGTTCCAATTGTTTCAAAACGAAAGAATAGGTCATTGGCCACAAAGCCCATTTCAGTGGTTAAATTTAGGGTTATTTTGACATTGCAATATAAATAACCCCTTCATTGCTCTTAAACTCCAGTGCTCTGTTGCAGCTTGTTCGTAATCTTTACTCTAATATTCGTATATTTTTTGTTATTTTTTTGTTATTTTTTGGTCCCTTTTGTTGAAATTATCAGTATTTTTAATGTTCACATAAATTGAATGAATAAAAGAGGATGAAACATGAAGAAAATGATGCTTGGAGTGAAGTTGGTTATTTTTAACATCGTATGATGTCTCGCTACGTCTTGCTGATCATCTCTATTTTTTATTCTATATTTTCATTTCTATTTTTTCTTTTCGGATATTGGTTTAGAAACTTGCTGTAGTTATTTGGAAAGATTCGCTATGAAACGAGTCATGTAATTGTTCATTGTATAATGATTATTTATTTATTTGGATGAAGAACTAATGTTTAATCAATATCTCATGTACTGTGTTTTTGGGTAAATTTTTTTTTTTTTTTTTGAGAGGTTGGGTAATTATTGATGAACCAAAATAAGGTTATCTTAACTCTCAGTACTTTGGTAATTTTTATGTTATTATTGGTTTTTTTCACCATACAAAATCACTTAATCAAAATGATTTTATTACTTCTTGTTTTCCAATTACACAAGGAGGCCTGATTTGAATAATTTTATGAGCGAGAGAAAATTAATGATACTTTTTTTCAAGCCCAGAAAATTTATTATTATAATGGATTTCATGATTTGCATACATGATAAATAGATTGCTGTTTGTACTTTGTTGATTTATCGATATGATATGGTTGTTATATTTCTATATAATATATTATTAATTTCACTTATATCTTTTCAATGAACAATCAAATGGAATATAAAAAATAAATTGTCCATTACATAACATTAACCTGTTTATAAAAAAGGAATTGTTTGTCAACAATACCCACTTTTGTCAACTTTGTAACACACCTCATTTTTTTTTTTTAAAAAACTACTATTTTATTAAAATTTGTAGTACACGACTCTACTGTTTTCAGGTGGGATAAACACCAAAACAAGAGTGGCGGCCCACAATGGCTGTTTCCAGGCCAAAACCTCCTGATTTAATAAATTACGCTAATACCTTACTTACCTTTTTTGTTTTTCTTTTTTCTTTTTTTTTTTTTTTCTCTTCTTTTTCTCTTCTTCTTTGTTCAGTTCTTTGCTTCCCTTCAATTCGTTCTCCCTCCTCTGCTTCCTTCATTTTGTTTTTGAATTGATAAACTGGAAAGAAACTCTTAAGCATATCTGTAAATCCAGATATTAATTCTGAAAACAGCATCATATACTCCTAGACTCTAATTACTGATCATCTATCCACAGTATTGTGCTCCAAATGCACTCTTCATGTACAAAAAAGTAAATCAATTGAATGTAGTATCTGACTATCTAAATACAGTAATGATTTACAGATTTGAATCACTCTTCATCTATTCCAATTGAATGTAGTATCGCCATCTCGAGAAATTTTGAGATTGCTGCTCTTGGCACTTCTTCCAGTTTCTTCGTCTCTCTCGTCCAAAGGGGAATTCCTCTCTTTCGCTCTTTTTCTTCTTTTCTTTGACAGGTCTTTTTCTCATCAATAGGCTTATAAGTGTCGGAGCCGTCGCAGAGATGGGTTTGAACTGGTTAGAGTGGGGTTGCGAGTGGACCGTGGCGGTGGTGGGCTCGATGGTGGAGTTGGGGAAGTTCGACAGGGGGTTTTGAGATGGCGGTGCGATGGGGGGCAGAGTGAGAGCTGAGCGGTATGGGGAAGTGCGGGTGAGGTGAGCGTCGCGTATGGGGAGTCGGTGAGAGAGAAAAGAGGAGTGCGATGGGACGCGGTGCGATGGGGAGGGGTGAGAGGAAAAGAGGAAATTTTTGAGGATGAGGCCATGATGATCAGATTAGGAGAAGATGGTTGAGGATGAGTAGAGACTGGAAAAAGAAGAAGAAAGAAGAGAAGAAAGAGAGAAAGAAGAAAGAAGAAAGAAAAAAGAAAAAGAAAAAAAATAAAATGAGGTGTATTAGTGTCATTTCACATATTCAGGAAGTTTTGAAACAACAAAACAAGTAGTGGGACCAAATGTGTTTTTAGTGGTTTATTAACCGAATCTGCATGGGTCGTGGTTCACAAAATTGAATAAATTGGGTACTTGTTTTAAAAAAAAAAAGTGGGTAGTTGTTTACAAAGTTGGACAAAAAGTGGGTATTGTTGACAAATTTCTCTAAAACAAAAATCTTTATTCAAAACACTCCTTCGTTCATTGTGATATTGTTTGTGTATTTTTTCCCATTTGAATGTTCATAATATTTTAACTTGTGTTTATTTAATTTTGGACATTTTTATTATATTTTTTGGATGGATCTATCATTTTATAAAGTAATGCTTTTAAATATGGGAAATGTTAAACATATCCCTAAGGTTATGAAAAACATTAATAAACTTTCTAAACTGGAAATAATTAGAATATGATGACAAATTACACATTGTTTGAGATATTTATGCTTATTTGAATTTTACTATTACTTTTAGATTTTATCCATAGCTTACGAGATTTTTCTTTAATATATCGTAAGAAGCACTAAATATTTCTTTCGATGTGGGATAAAATGTTTCCTTCTATTGTTAATTGCTAATGAACATCCTTTGTTTATCCTTTTTCAGGTTAAGTTTTTCTTTAGTCATTAAATGTTACACTTAAATTTATCAAGTTTATATGTTACACTTATTTACTTGTACCATTCAATAAATAGAATAGCTTGATTGCTATTCAATGTAGGTTTAATAACTCATATTACACACAGAGATTACTAGATTAGGACAAAATGACGAATCCAATGACTAGAGTAGAAGTTGTGTCTCCCTCACTCCAAATTACCCGTTAAAGCATATTTTTGGTAGCTGAGAACTCCATTTTGTGAATCATTTGTACTATTTGATGTTAGTCAGACCATTGTCAGGATTTCAATGATGCCCAAATTCTAAGGGTCTTTGCCGGAATCGTATTCATATTTGGAGACTCCATATCGGGCATCGTTGATGGTTGCTTGCAGTATACAAAGTTTGTAAGTGCTCTGAGCTTATTATGATCCCAGAAACATGTTTATCATACAAATCATTCTCCCTCCATAAATTATTTGCTTTTGGAACTTCGTTCAAATATTCTTTAGCATCCACATCGACAAAATGAATAAAGAAATAAAGCTAGCCAAGTATTAAAAGTAGTACATATTCTGAGTGTAGAGTTAGTTTGGAGATAGTCAATTGGCGCTTGAATCACTTTTGCCTTAATACTAATGAACTATGCATGATTGCATAACACTAAGTTAAGAAATAAAATCTTGCATGACTACAACCTCCTCTAGACAGTGGAACATGGTCCTTGCGCTCTTAGGCGTGGGAACCATGGTTTGGTCATCTATATTGGGCGTCCAACTTGGTGGGCTAAATTACTCTTCCGACTGTTCGACTACAATAATTCCATAATGTTACGTAGTAATCAAGAGTACAAGATGAAATTTGGTTCGATGGTGTCAATGGTGGTTAAGTAAGTTAGTTAGTGGAGAAGTGGTTGGGGTATTGTGGAAGTTACACGAAATGTGAACTTTTTTTCAGTAAAAACGGTTTCGTTTAGCACTCCAGATTTAATTTAGGGAAATAGAAGTTCTATTGTGGTAGTGGGAAGCTAGAATGTACGGAGTAAGATTTTTTGCTAGTAAGCTAGTTGCACAAAGTTTTTTGCTAATTCAATTAACATGGCTTAATATATCTTTGTTCTCTTGTATTTTTTTTGCTACTGATCAGGGTTGTATATCATGGTACTAAGAATTTTGAGCACACAATGCGTGCATCGGATATTTTACCACACATATAAGCATTTTGAGTACGTTGTGTGATCAACATAATTACCATATATTGTGTCCACATTAAGAAATACATTGTTAATATCATAATATAGATCAAACAATAGCTTTTGAAATTACTCTGACGAATGAATATATACTTATTAAAATTAAATGATGAACAATATGTTTTTATCACTATGATTTTTGGTTGTCAAAAAAGTTCAGTAACAAATAATGAACTTGATCATTTTACAAATGAAATTTAGTATAAATATGATTCACATGAGCACAAATTTGAAATTCTAAATGAAATCATAGATTGAGGGAGTTGTTATTTAAACTACTATCTACTACATAATACACACTATACTACACTACGACTACTCTACACTATATGATATTTTACATACATATTCTACATCTTAAGATTATTTACTTTAACCAGCTTACATACATATCAATAGAAAATAGGATGTGTACTTGAATGTTTTTCGATTCGGGGAAAGTGTGGTTTATATAGTAGATTTGTACAAATTGTATTTAGTGTCTACATTCATCAATTGTAGTATGAATATATAGTGATTGACATATAATGTCAATTATTATAACTAATGTTAGGTTCATTATATTATGCATTGATTATTGATATATAAAAGAAAACAATTTATTTTGCAACTTTTAAGAAAATAATGTTAATTAGCAACGATATTTTGGTCGATTTATTGTAATTTTATAATCAGTGCAAATAATTGGGATTGGTTGATTATTCCGCTAAATTTCCTTGTTCAAATTATTTATCAAATGATTTAATTGATTTATTTGTGTCTTTACACATATTAATTCATTTGGCATTAATAGTATTCATGGGGGAACACCGTAGCCTCTCCTTGCTGTATACTTATTTACAGTGTACGGAACGCCAGGCGTGTCACGGCGGGACTAGGTCTGGTCCCCTTGCTCTAGGGGGTCACATTTAAGGGCGACTCGGTTTGTTTGCTAGAATTAATTCTTGTGTTTGCTATTTTGTGAGTATGCTTGGGTTGTGTGTCAGTCTATACTCGAAAGAGTAAAGGAAGTCGCACTCGACTTCTTTTAGAGCTCGCGGAATCTATTTAAGCCTTGCCTATAATTGATAAGCAGGCGAAGGACTCAATGTCTGGTAGTGCACTAAGGTCTGGATTAGGGGAAAAGGGTAAGGGTGAAGTAGTGCAAACACTCCGATCTAGCGGCTCTACTCAGTTATGCGGTTCATTGTCCGAAAGACATAAATAAGAATTTGTTTTAAACCTAAGTGCAAATGAATAGGGGGTTGTTTAACACAGAACTAATGCAATAGTGTCTAGTTTGTTGTTGATGTTGTTAAGTTCCTTAGTGTTTTGAGTGATGACAATAATTGCAAGACAGGTACATGGTCGAATGAATACAGCTGGTCTGAACAGCTTGAGAAATGTTTTGGTACTTGAAAGAAAAGTGAACATCTATGCTAACAAGTTATGTTTAAATTGTTCTATGTGTTTTAAGCATAACAGGTTTTTTCAACTTCTGAGCAGAGGTCCTTAGAGTTATCTCGTAACATTCCAGTTGAAAAGAAGATCAAGGCAAGTTGAAGATGTTGAAGATATGAAGATAGTTTAGGTTTAGACTAGGTTTTATATTGTAATGCATAGGTGTGGTTGATTGCTTGCATTTTATGGACAAATTAGTGCTTTTCTTGTAGAAGTTAAGACAACTAGACAGTTGGTTAGTTGGCTTTAACATACTAGTTGAGAACGTTCTACTGTTCAACAACTCTGATCACATTGCGAGCAGTAACTTTTTGAAGACTTTCCCTAAAAAGATTTGGACTTTCAAGGTGAATAGTACGAGTATTATAGTGAATTTGTGTATGATTTGTCAAAGTTAGTTAACTGATATATTTTATCTTGATAAACTAATATATGTACTTCTTAAAAGTATGTGTGATCTTTGGGAAACAAATTTCACATACTTGTAGGGTTCGCTATGATCAATTGCATGGTCTTGCCGTATAAATATTCTTGGTAATGCACTCTTACAAATGCATTCTCTCTGAGTAAAGATTATAGTTCGAGAGAAAGAGTCCCTGTCTACCATCAAGCAAGCATAATTATCGTGAGTTGCATATATTGTAGCTTTATCTCTCTTGTACGCTCTTTGTGAGAAGTTATTTAAGGAAAGAACTTGTATTGGATCAGTCAAGCAAGGTTGGTGTCGGGTGCATTTGGCGTTCATTGCGAGTGCTTGCGGTTCAATGCGAAAGAGCCACTGGGTTTGAGTGTGGGGTTTCATTGTGGAGAGTCATTACATTGAAGGAGGTTGTAGAGTTGCTATCATCATTCAGAGTAGCATTATAAAAGTAACTAGGTTACGAGGGGACGTAGCTCAAAGTTGGAGGAACTCGTTAATTTTGTGGCTTTATTATTGTTCGAAAACATGTTCTATCTAACTGTTGTAACTTCTAATTTCCGCTGCGAAGAACACCAGTACAAATGGTCATATTTTATAGAAAGTAGCAAATGAAAATTTTATTGGTTACTCCAATTCACCCCCACTCTTTGAAGATACTTGGAACTTCAATGGTATCAAGATAGCTTCTGTCGCCGGTAACACTAGAGAAGTAGATCATCGAGTCTCAACGGAGCAAGCATTCGGTTATGACAAAGATCTCCAGTTTTAATGGGAAAGAACTACGCTAGTGAGAGAAACAGAACTGCAGTCATATCATGGTTGACTACGAGTGTGATGCTTGTTAAGATGATCCGAGCAGTGTCACTCAGTTTAGATGATTCAGGTGGCGTTTATATCAAGAAGGAGAGTGACTACACAAGCATCGGCTCAAGCACACTAGAGAAGACTCAAAGCTATGTCTATTACTCACACAGCATAGGAAGAAACGAGCACAACGCAATTCTACTATGTCATCTGGCAAGGAGATCTGGGTACCCTTGAACCGCTATGAGTTGTATAGTGAGGTAACGTTCTAAGATTTGAAATTTAACTTACTTATGTCAAATATGAGCTTATCAATAGGAAACAGAATGAAAAACATTGTGAACTGTATTTGGAACGTTCGAATGACTATAGAAATATTAGTCCTGGTAAACATTTCTGACATGGATATGGTAAAGAAGATGGCTACACAGTCTACAGGTGCTTGGGACAACCAAAGAGTGAATTGCATGTTGACATGGGAAAGAGATCTATGTCTCACATAAAACAATTAATGGTATCCTCATGAACACATGAATTTGGTATTGAAAGCGAAAACGAATGGGAACCAGCTAAGGCTGGAGCACTTAAGGAAGTTTAGAAGAGAATGATATGCATGATGGCAAACGTTACTTAGAGAAGACTTCAGGATCAGCAGGAAAACATGACAAGGTAAAACTTTTAATAATCTAACTTCAAATGGCAAGGCTGCTTTAGAGTTGGAAGATGGGACATGTCATCAGCTGCCTAGATGGAAAGACAAGACAGAACATGAAGAGGGAAGAGGCTGTTCAACAGAGCGCTTTAGTAGCTTCTGTGGGGTACTCTAAGCTTGATCAGACAAATGAGGATGACCATAGCAGACCAAAGTCTAGTAATGATGCTTCCCTTGAACAGTGTTGAGGACACAGTTCCAGAGGAACAGATAGGCAAACAGTGCTTCATGGCCAAAACAAGGGAATCAGTTGCTCAAGAGTATGCTCTCTATTCGTAATGAATGAGAAATATGATAGGGATAATTTCGTTCGATGTTTAGATACTATGCCTTGATCAGGTCTTAGAACTGAGATGCCCTTAAAGAGGAAAAAGGACTATTAAAAAAGAAACATGGAATATGAAATCTGCGTCAGTCTAAGTATGTGACCACTCTCAGGAGTTTTGTATGCTAGTGTTTGAGAATGAATGAGAAAGCGAACTGGAAGTGGAACTAAGACTGAGTGCAAAAGTTGAATTGGGAACAGTTAAATGCAAACTTCATTCTAATATAGTTCTGAAGATGCCGTAAGTCATGAACTGGTTCTGCTGGTGGTTTAATTTAACCCTAGAGGATCAATCGACTTTGCTGACCAAGGGGACAGGGCAAGAATCTGGAGCAAGCCTGACCTATGCAGCTTCAACTTGTTATAGAGATGTAGGATGCACAGAGATCTGTCAGACCAAAACCACCCCCATGGTTCCTACCA
Organism: Bassia scoparia; assembly: GCA_008642245.1. NCBI lineage: Eukaryota > Viridiplantae > Streptophyta > Magnoliopsida > Caryophyllales > Amaranthaceae > Bassia > Bassia scoparia. Next base: position 4,179 of record SNQN01006312.1, on the reverse strand, counting down.
TCTTGATCTTGAATTAGTCAGATGTAGATGAGTATGAGACGGAGATATGTGACTCTAAGTTTTGTGAGATTCATGAACTCAAGAAGGCGAGACGGCCATCAAGTCACTGTTAAGGAGTCTGTGTCTATCCAAGCATTAAATTGATTTGGAAATTTGAAAAATGAATTTAAATTCATGGACAAAAGGATATGAGCATTAATGAAATTCTTGAACACAAAGACAAGCAGCTGAATAGTAAGAAACATGTTTGATAGCAACTGACTGCCAGAGGCAATGCTAGTATGAACATCTTGTCGCTGTCGCAGGGAACAATAGAAGGTACTTGGTCCTTAGATACACTACAGGAAGACCAGATCCAAGTGTCACCTAGAGACCACTACGTGGTACAAGTACAAGAAGGTAAGTATGTGATTTGCCAAGGATATGCTGTGTGCAATTCTTTATGGTAAGCGTGTGCACAATAATTCATAATGTATTCACAGGAGCAAAGCAAAGATGGAACAGTGCATGTCACGCTGGTCTGGGTCAGGAAGGACGAAACGCCTACTGTTGAGCATCAGGGACCATCTTTGGTTGGGTCTCCAACCTAACGTTTTGATTTGCTTTTGCAGGCTAAGTAGGGGATACCTACTGGTACTGGACAGTGGCTGCTCAAGACACATTGTCAGAGACAAGGGAATTCCTCTCTCTGCAGCCTTGAAGGGGAAGAGTCACTTTGGGGACAACAGTAAGGTACTATAGTTGGCCTAGGTAAGCGTATGGTAACGTTCTTTCCACAGCTATTGTGATGGATATTATTTGAAGGCTTGCAACATGAACCTTGAGCTATCCCAACTATGTGACAAGGCAATAGGTCGAGTTTCCAGCTGATCTTTTCACATATTAGCAATCAACAAGGTGAACGTGTTTCCAGAGGAACCAGGTTATATGATTTTACATCACAACACCTGAATAATTCCTAAGGCAAGTCCTTTGTTTATGTGTGTCATTGAAAAGAATCATGCTTTTGGCATAAAGTTCTGCGGCAGCCTAGCTTGACACTTCCTGACAACTCAAACAGCCCATGACTTAAGTGGTTGGCACTTCAACATTACGTACTGTAGGTGATTATGTTCAGTGTCCGATGTAGCAGCAGGTCAAGTCTCATCTTTTAAGCAAGAGGGAGTACGAGTACAAGCGACACTTGAACTATCCATATGATGTGCTGTGTCCTGCTTCGTCTGAGCCATAGCGACACACATGTATGTTTGTAGTTTATGGTTTAATACTATTCCAGGTACACATGGACTTTTGTTGCCACATGATGTACATTTGTAGATGAGCGATTTTCGGAGAGTTTTTTTTCACGTGTGTTGTAACTAGTTTACAGTTGGCACTGCACAGTTTGTGACTGTTCTTACTTTTGCTGTCCTGCGAGGTAAGATCTGATCTTCATGTAATTAGATATTTGAGATGCCAGTTTTCTATCGACCTACAGCGGAGAACAACGCGTAGTAGTCAAAACTTTTCAGCCACGAACTCCACACGCAGACAATTGGATAGCTGTATCCTGCTAGAGAGGAGAACAGAATTAGAGGAGAATGGCTGAACCAATTTATGAAAGTGGTCTCCTAAGGTTTCTGGGAGGAAGCGTAAGTAGCATCGTACATCCTAACGGAGCATGCTTACGATCCCACTCTTAGAAGACGACGCTTTCATGAATCCTAACTCAGGGGTAGAAAACCAATTTCGCATACTTGAGAATCTTTAGATGTAGTGTTATTGCTAATAAATGGAAGGAACAGTTGATAGTCGACTAGAGTGTGAGGGAGTCTTCCTGGAACTCCCACACAGAGTAAGGCATACAGGGTCTTAACACAGACAGGACCTGTGTATTGGAGGAGCATGTCCATGTTTTTTGGATTAGAATTCTATGAAATGTCCAGTCTGAGGACTTCCAGGATTACTCTGAGTACTGATCGTAGAGATTTTGCACAGTTACTGCGAGATTACTGGTCATCGTACTGACCAGTAGGGCACACAACTCCACTACTAATCTAGACAAAACTGGTGATGGAGAGGTCTGTTGCTAATTGTAGACATATTCTATCTTGAACCCGAAAGTCAGAATATCCACCAGGAGGACAGATGACAAGGGTAAGTACGTTCATGCGGAGACTATCAACAACTCACGTTGACCCATGAGCAGTATCGTAGGCTCCAGACTGCAGGACTCGAAACACTTGTGCAAACTGGTCCCCTACAGACTTACAGCGTCGTTCTCAAGTAGGGAAAGTTGTGCCTAGTGGTACCATAGAGAGATAGTTTTGCACTCAATATGATTATTTATGGTCTTTAAAGAGTTACAATATCAGTCTTCTCATCCCACAGAACAATTTTAATAGAACCATCAATAGAGGCGGATTTCAAACTAGAAGCAGTCTGTTTCACATCAAAAGTTGTTCTTCCATTAGTTGACCAATGTCCTTGTCTAGTAATCTGACCAAGTATAAAATGCACTGTCTGATCTGATTGGCGTTTGTATGCAAGAGAGGCTTGAACACAGTTCCAAGGACATGTTTGGCATCTTGAGCCTACGATCATTTGAGTTATTGGAACAATACAGTTATTATGGTACTCGTGCGCTCTTAAAAAACAAATGGGTATTGGCTCGGTAAATAGTCTGAGTAAAGCCTAAGAACGGTTGTTAGTGCAACTGGTTTCATCCCGCAGGACAGGGACTTGATTCATGATTGAGACCTTTCACCTGTTGCAAGACTTGACAGCTATAAGTTATATAATTTAAATTGCAATTTTGTTCTACCATTGCGGACATTTAAATCTGTTCTCAGAATTGGGATGTCAAGACAGCCTATTTTGAATGGTCACTTAAAGAGGATAATTTGAGCAGACCTCCGGCTTTGAGGATGCACTGTTTCCTGTAGCGCTTACCCCGCCTTAGGGGGGGTGACCTCAGCTTCTAGTGTCATGATGAGCCATGGAATCGCACTCAGATAATTGGGTATGGTGGTGTGTTGTCGAATTTTCGCAGAGAGAATCACATAGTGCTATAGTGGTTATTCACAGTAGACGCCTCGATAAACACTGTGCACCAATCTAGGTGGCACACTACAATTTATCGTCCATTTCGTAAACCAAAGTGTCGTGGTTCTGAAGGACGTACGAATCAGATTGTACCAATTCAGCCCAGATAGTAAGCGGCTCTACCGTCTCATTGTTAGTTCATGAGTAACATGATAAGAAAATACTTATCGATTTGACCTTGATAAGCGCATTAGCATTATCTTTAAAGACGCTCGTGTTGGGTTGCTATTATGTCACAACCAGACTTCTAATGGAAAGGCGATCATCTTGTTAGAGTCATATATAAGGTTGCTATAGAAACACGTGTCGTTCCATGATTATTCGGACTTTAATCTGATACGCAATCTTGATTCCGGTTGTGTTATGAACAATTATTACAGTGGATAGATAGATATATTAAACATGAATAACAAAGGTTAGTAAGCATGAATATGCATGTGATGTCTTCTCACTTGTTACGCAAAATCAATATGTAGAAAATTAACCAAAGGAACGCCTTCGTTGAACTTGCTATTGAGGAAATAACAAACGCTTCAAGTCATATAATGACAATAACAATGTATAATTAATACATTGCTGGCAAGATGATCGCACAAATTAGTATGTGTTAAATGGACTCTGAACGGCTGAATAACAAAAACCATGGGAACATTGAAACATTAAAGAATCATCTCATATGTATTTGACATGACAACGATTAAAGTGAGGTTCTACATTGTTTTATTTGAATTTTAAAATCATCAACAATGGTTAATCAAATTAAGAGAGACCAAACGGAACTTAAAAAAGAGTGAAAATAGGTTTTTGGTGAGTAATTCAGATTTTTACCTTATTTGCTTGTTGATTCGAAAGAATCGCTCTTTGAATTAAAACGAATTGTGTTTTGAATTTGAGAGAGAGAGAAGATGTGTCTCGGGGACTTGTGTGTCTGTGGTGAAATCGTGTCTCGTTCGGGGTGTTCCGGATGAGCAAAGGCAGCAGTAATTATATGGCACGAGGCAAACGAGGAGGAAAACTGCGTATATAGCTACAGAGGAGCGTATATACGGCTTGCTTCTGCGTATTACGCTTAATGTAGCGTATATACGCTGCTAT
>SNQN01006311.1:25893-39382 GCA_008642245.1 Bassia scoparia | reverse complement strand
ACTTTATTTGGGCCGAACAATATGATAGCACATAATACAATTATAACTGAATTGCACACGTATTTGTATTTAGGTCCATAAAATTTCCAACAACCCTCTCAAAGAGTTTTTCATACTAAGACTGCTAAGGACCTTATCGATATAATTACCTTAGCTTAGATCAAACATCCTTTTGAACCTATCCTCATGGATTTTGATTCCTTTATATGTTCTCAGCATTCCCTAAGACTTTCATTGAAAACATTTTCCAAGCCAAACCTTTACAGGTTATAGCACAAGAGAATCATTTCTAATGAGAACTATGTCATCCACATACAAGACTTAAAGATCACACTGCTGCCACTCGTTTTCTTGTACACTCATGCTTATTCTTGATCTATGAGAGAACCAAACTGTTTGATAGCCTCATCAAATTGAAGTTTCCAACTCCGAGATGCTTGCTTCAAACCATAAACAGACTTTTGAAGCTTATATACCTTATTAGGATTTTCAGGACCATCGAAACCTTGTGATTGTGTCATGTACACATCCTTTTCCAAATAACCAATTAAAATGTGGTTTTGAAATCCATTTTCCAAAACTCATAATCATAATGAGCATTAATGGCTAAGAGTATTCAGACATATTTAAGCATTTCTCATCATTCTAAAAGTAGAAGTTCTAAACTCTTAGTCATTAGAAAATCAACATATTTCCTAAACAAAGTTCAAGGCTTACTAGACCTATGTGAAGATATAGCAACAGAAGAATCATTTCACAACTGTTTGTGAAACTTCACTTGAATCAGATTCAAATAGGACGATAAGATTTTCACGCGTTGATCGCGCCATCTCCAAAACTTGACTTCCTTCTAGTTGTACCATCTTTAACATGGTGTGAAACACGTCCACTTGTTGCTCTTCTCGAACTTTTTGAGAGTTATATTTCTCCCACTTGGCTTTTGGAAACAAATTCCTTTCCCAAAGACACCATTTCTAGCAACAAAACACTTTTGAGTGCGTTGTTTGGATGTGGAAGTGTTAGCTTCTTGTTTCTTTTGGGCAACCCATGTAGAAACATTTACCCTAATTAAGAGCGAGCTTATCTGAAAATAAATGTTTTACATAAGCTTTGCTACCCAAATCTTTTAAGAAAAGACAATTTTGGGACGTTCGTTGTCCATATCTCATATGTTGTCTTCTCCACAACTTTCGATGAAGATGTATTTAGTGTAAAAGTAATTCTAGTTTAGAACATATCCTTAGAAGAAAAATATTTCCAAAGACCAGAAAAATATCATTGTGATGAAACCATATCTAATAAAGCGTCATTCAATAGTAATGTCCCTAGTAGAGTTAGTTCAGATGATTATCAAACTGTTTGCTCAAGCATTCACCACCTTGATCAAATCGTAATGGCTTAACTTTCTTGCCAAAATGATTTTCAACTTCATTTTGAAAACAAGTTGAACTTTTCAAAAGAATCTAACTTCTACCTTATCAAATAGATTTAGCCACGTCTACTTGAATCGTCGATAAAAGTAATGAAGTCACTATTTCCGCCTCTAACATGAGTACTCATTTTTCTATATACATTTATATGTCTTGAACCAAGTAGCTCACTACCTTCTTCACCTTTTCATGTAAAGGTAATTTTTGTCATCATTTCATCAAATATGGTGCATGCACATCAAAGGATTCATAATCAAAAGATGTCAAAAGTCCATCTTTATGGAGCTTTTGGATGCGTTTTGAACTATTATGTTCTAGATGACAATGCTAGAGATTATATGGGGGTAAAAACATTTGATTTTTGTTTTTAAAGAAATTATGTTATAAACATGGTTTCGTAAATCTAATATGTACAAACCATCGATTAACTTGCAAGTAGCATAAAACATCTCATTTAATTAATAAACTGAACAACATTTTGTTCCTTATTGTAAATGAATAACCCTTAGAATTCGAAATTCAAAAGGATATGATGTTTTTGGTAATAGCAAGCCTCTTTCAATATTGGACCTGAAGGTTAAAATGAAATGCAAGATCTAACTGCTAAAGCAACAATCTCATTATCACCTCGCAAATCTATCTTTCCCTTGGCCAACCGCCTAGTTCTTTTAGTCCATTTATATCAAAATATATGAGAACTATATCGGGTATCCAATACCCAAGATAGTGGTCGAATTTCTATAACATAAATGCTTGAAAAAAAGATATTTTAAAAATAATCTTCTTATTTTTCAAATAAATGGGGTAGTTGTAGTTTCATTATTGCTAAACTTATTGAAATGAAAACACATGTAATCAACAGCAACCAATGCGTAGGAGTATCTAGCTTTAGTTTGACAACCTCTTGTCATTTACCATCGCTTACTACCTCATTCTTAGCTATACCCCGAATCTTTTGAACCTTTTATATGAACCTTTTATATTGCACACCAAATGAAACTATTTCAGCCGAAATTTTCCCAAGCAACTCTTGCAAGGTTCCATCCTCTAGTTGCTTGACAATTTTCATCTTTATGAAATCTATTAATGCACTTTATAGGTTTGGGTCAAATTTGTCTCAAGTCTTCTTAATCAAATCATGATGTTGAAACATTTTCAACTACATGACTATGTTTTATATATGCATCCTTTCCATCAAACATCTTTGAAAAATTGGTTGCGTGCACACAAACCTTTATACAAGTGAATTATTCCAAATTGTCTAATAAAATTTATTGGCTTGAGTCTATAGGCGTGATAGTGTCCTAGATAGACTCTTTTTCCTTTTCTTCTCAGAATAATTCTTAAATTTCTTTCTAATAAAGAAAATTGTCAAAAAAAATCCTTCTTAAGGAATGAATGCATAATGAAAATATAGTTGTTGACGAACCATGATTTCCACACATAGAAAAGTTGCAAAAATTATATTATGTTTATAAAAAAAATAGTTAATATTCAAAATATAAGCTATTCCACATTATTTCATTTTATAATTGTCCCTATATGAAATAATAATTCTAAGATCCTTTCACAAGCAACCTAAGCGGACTTTGGCCCTGACCTTAAGTTAATTGATCTAGGTAAGTAAACTCTTTTAATAATTATTACAACAATTAGAATTCTTGGTCGATAAGTAATATATCGTGTTTAAACCTATCTCTTTGCCTGTAAAGCAAAAACTTTGTCTTTTGATGATTTAGTTGAGCATAACCAAAACAACTTGTAATTCCCTTCATGAAATTACCCGTACTATCCCATAGCTTAAATGACGCTTTGCTTTTGCATGCAAACCCACCACTTAATTCAAAAGGCTTCATAGTTAAATGTTATGTTGATCATGAACGACCCTTTCTCTCTCTAGACTCTCTCTAGACTCTCTCCTTTTTCTGAGTTTCCTTTTGGGTGAAGCCATGGCTAAAACTCGATCCCAAAGAGGAAGANTTGCTTTCCCTTGTGTAGGTAGGCCTACCTAGTAGGGTTGCTTATTCTTGGGAAGAGTTTAGGTTGTATGTTTTGGTTGTGCAGTATATTCCTTCTTTATTTACCAAAAAAAAAAGGCTTCATAGGTGTTGATATTGGAAACGCAATTAACTCAATTTTCTTTTAGAAACCTAAGTATTATAATGTTGGTTATTTAAAGTGAACTCATAAATAAACAATCAACATACATAAACTTAGAAAAGCATTTTAAAACACAAATAAAATGCAAAAAATTAAATGTGATCCTAGTATGACCCCTAACCTTAGAAAATCTAATCTTCTTCGGGACTCCTCCTTGGATCATCATCCTGAATTTATCTTGAACTTCAAAGCAAACTCGATTCACCAATCTTGATTCTCCAATCATTAATTATATAATTTGCAAAGTTAAATAAACGGATTTAAATTACAAAAGAACTTAACAATTCACGAATCGTATTTGAAGCTACAGAAATACATAACGATATGCAACTCGTATTTTCTATCTTAACTTGGGTCATACTAGTCACCGCATGCATTCCTGATATCATATATATCATACATGCATCAAAATTTTATAGCAAAGATTCAAGAAATATTAAAGGCAACAAATAAACTATGTAATTTAATTATTTTAGTAAACAAAATAAATATCAATCAACATTGGTTTTATACACTTTACTAAAATAATATATGCAAACATTTTATTCAGGAAAAATGGAGAGGAATAATCCCACCTATTTGTGGTCTCCAATGAATAATCTGACCTGAGCATTATTACGGAATATACTAACCTTGTAACCTAATCTTCACTCATTGCACTATTTGACTTGAAACCTGATAATYAGGTCATTCTACTCCTTTTTATTTTTCTTTTTTTTCCTTTTTGAAAAAATAAAATAAATAATAATAATAATAACTAAAAAAATAATAATAAGAATAATACTCGTAATAATTTAGAGAGAGGGAGGGTCTGAGAGGTGCGATTGGCAACCAACAACGGCTATTTCGACAGTTCGATTGGCGTCTCCGATGGGGCTCTGATGGCAGTTTGAGTGCTCGTCGGGGTTGTCTCAAGCCCAAAATGCAGAACATCAGTGGTCTAAAGCAAGCAGCACGCAGCTTTGCTCGGCGAATCAATGAACTACTACTATTATGTTGCCATCGATTAGTAGAACTCCGACGCCATTTGCGGTCTCTTGTGGTGTTGCGTTGGTTTGGCGGGGCCCAATTTCACTCCAGCAGGTCGTATTTTCCAGTCCCCATCCATAATTGTGGTGCAATTCCAGGTAATTCAATTCATGGAGTAGTCTACGATTCTTCGTCGACGGCGGTTTATGGCGACTTCTTTCATGTTTGCTCGTGTTTGGAGTCTGTAATTGCACTCGTCATGCTTCAACGGACCGGGTGCGTCCAATTTACTTAAAACGCTGACTTCCCCCTGAAACGCCGTGGAAACAACCTCGCCTAAAACGCTGACTTTCCCCTGCCTGAACCTTGCTTGAATCGCTGAACGGCAGCCACACCTTTGCCCGATGTCGCTGTAATTTAAAGTTTGAAAAAATGCCTCTGACCTGCAATTCGAAACTACTCCCCCATTGAAACCAAAGAGAAAGAAGGAACCAAATGAATTGCCACCTCTGAAGGCACCCAAACGCCGTCTTAAACCAGTCAAAATTGCGCCTGAACACAACCCAGGAAAGCACAATTCGCAAACTTGCCGCCCTGCAAAAGCCAAAACGGCACCCTAACACCGTCGCTCTGACCTGTCGAACCGCCGTTTGACCCGCCTGAAAAGAGGCTTTGCCGGACCACCGTAAGAACCTCCTGAATTTAGGTTGTGGAAGACAAGGTCGTGGAAGAAATCACCTCGTCTCTTTTTTTTAAAAAAAAAAAAAAATTAATTAAAATGTATAAAATTAAAGGGTTAACCGGTTAAACAAGGTTACGAGAGAGAATTAGTATGTTAACTTAGTCATTTAGTATAATTAGTGCAGATTAGGGTGAAAGCTTAGTATATTCCGTAATATCGATCAGTTCGGATTATTAATTGGAGACTTCCAAAAGGTGGAATTATTCCTTTCCATTTTTCCTTTTATTTAAGTAAACAATATAATACCAATCATTATTGATTTTATACACTTTTACTAAAATAAAACATGAAATCTTGATTCAAATAATCAAACTTTCCTTTATTTTAATTCAATTAGAAAATATATATATATATGGAATTAATCTTTATTAATATCTAATTTGCATTATTGGAATAAATGTTTTAAACATTTTTTTTTTAAAAAAAGCTTTAGCTAGTTAGCCCCGAAGACCCAACCTAGCCTAGTGCTCGGCCCAACGAAGTGACATGCCCAATCCAATCGGGGCTCAATGCCCTATTTCACGCAAAATAGAAGCGACAACCAATGCGCCACCACCACATGTCTTCGCTCAGCCAACGCCGCCACGACCAGCACTCAACCAACATCTTTGCGGCCTTCGTGCAGAACGTCTTGAGCTATCCTCTGTCCCAAATCGAATACTTTGACTTTTGTCTTACGAGAACAAGCTTCTCTCCAGACTTAGCCACAGTGGGGGCTTTTGTAAACAACCAAAAGTGTCTCCCCAAATTGAATAGTCGATGAAAAAAGTACAAAATTTTGAAATAGATTTGATTTCGAAAGTAGCGACAAAATCCATAATCCACATCCATTTGTACAAGTTGAATTAAAGTTGAGTTTGAAATCATACACCGAGAGACTATTAATAGGCGGAAAGTATTTATTTTAATTATTTTCTATTTTTAGGCTTTTTTATTTACTTTTAGGATTTTTTTAGAATATATTTTTCTATAGGTTATTTCTCTAAATTTTACTTTTTATTTTGTTTTTCTTATTTTTCTGAGTTCACCAATATTTTTAGATTAGTTTTTTTATTTTTCTTTGATTTTCTATGATTTTTACAAGTTTTATAAAATGATTTTCGAAAATAAATAAATTCAAAAATTCTTATATAAATCCAGATAAATGAAGAATGATCCGAAATATTCTAGAAGATTAATCTTGTCCACCAAGTTTATCCAAAAGTGGATAAAGGTTAATTCAGATAGTAGATTAGATGCAAAAATATGGATAAAAATACCCGAACGAAAGTATAGATAAAAAGCATGCGTCTATACGGTGGTTGACGTGGACGCCACGTCAATCACAATCGTATATATGGTTAGGAGTATACCTGACCKCGACTAGAAGCTACACAAATCTGAATTTAATCCGTCCTAATAATTAGTTGTATTATCTTTAATTATTCTTTTTTTATAATAAGAAGAAAATATAAATACTCAAGRGAATTATCTTATTTCTCCTTACGCATTATTTTCCTAGGTTTTATTTTAGTTTAGGATAGATTACGCTTCTTCTCTCTCCATCTACATTGAAACCCTAATTTTGTTTTCACCATTAATTCAAGCCTTTGAGGCATTTTTCATTGCTTTCTTTTCTAGTACTAGTTTTCGGTATTATTTTGCTATTGATTATTGTTTTTTTTGTGCTATGCTATTGATTATTGTTTATTGTTATGTAGGAAATATTTGGTATATCAAGGCTACAATAAAATATGTGATGGAGAAATCACTTAGAAGGATTGGAAATNTGAACATGGGATTGAGGTCACACARAAGATTCATTATGAATGGAAACYTGTGCTATGCTTAAAGTGTAAGAAGCTAGGACATGAGGAGGCTCATTGTCGATGGAAGCCCAAGCAAATGTGGAAACCTAAGGTGGTTGAGGCCAATGCTCCTAATCCTAAGCCATTGGACTCTATGGATGGGGTTGATTTCCATGCTCCTAGGGATGCCTCTAAGGGGCTTGAGCAGTAACCCATCATTGATGTACACCCCCCTGGGTTTCAACTAATCTCTAAAGGGGGCAAATCTGCATCTAGGGTGCTTGCACCCACTTCTGTCACCAATCAATTTTCAAATTTGGATGATCTTGATTTACCTGGTCTTTCTTTTGGTTCTGGGGTAGCTTTGTCTTGCATGGGAGATGCTTCTGGGGGGATGACAACCCCCATGCCCCATGGATAATCTACTCTTTTGGAACACTAGAGGGCTCAACAGGAGGGATAAGCAGCTGCAGGTGAGACATTTAGCACTCACCAATAATGTGAAACTGTTGTGTCTTCTAGAAACCAAGGTCAAGGCTCGAGGTTTAGGGGCTTTGTACCTTACTATTTGTCCTGGATGGTGTATTACAAGCAATATTCCTTAGAATGGCAAGGGTAGAGTGGTTCTAGCTTGGGACTCCAAATGTTATCAAGTGGATATTAGATTTTGCTTTAATCAGTGTGTGCATTGTTATGTTGTGATTCCTCAGACTCAGAAAGGTTTTTTCTGCACTTTTGTTTATGCTCAAAATGCTAGGGAGGATAGGTTGCGGCTTTGGGATGATCTCACTTCCCTTGCTAGGGATATACAGGAGGCATGGCTTGTTGGTGGTGATTTTAATACTTGCTTCTCTAATGAAGAGAGATCTGCTCCTATGGTGGACAAAAGAGGTATGAATGAATTTAGGTCTTGTATGACTACTTTATCCATGGAGGATGTCAAGTTTTCTGGTAGATTTTATACATGGACTAACAAGCAAGATGGGGATCAACGATTGTTTACAAAGATTGATCGGGTTTTGGCCAATTCACACTGGACTCATTTATTTGATACTGCAAAGGTTACCTTCCTTCCAGAAGGTACTTTTGATCACACTCCTGGTTTGCTTAGATGCTATAAAGATGCCCCAAGTTTGAAGCCTTTTTCGTTTCTTTAACATGTGGACTCAACACCCCCAATTTTGCTCTATTGTTCAAAAGCACTGGAACACTCATATTCCGAGACATACTATGTTTAGAATTTGTCAAAGATTGAGAAACATGAAGGGTGACCTTAGGTTGTTGAATGAATCTGTGTTTGGTGATGTGGTGGGAGCTGAGAAAATTGCCTATGCCACTTTGTTGAAATGTCAGGCTGCTTTGCATGAGGACCCTCGTAATTCAGTCTTGAAACAGCAGGAAAGCACACCTGCTCTTGATTACAAGGAGGCTCATCAGCATAGTCTTGCCTTTTTGAGACAAAAAGCTAAACTGGATTGGATAGTTTCGGGTGATGAAAATACTAAGCTCTTCCACAATGCTTTGAAAACCAGGACAAGTAGGAACAGAATCAATACTATGCAACAGGCTAATGGAACTTGGCTCACTGATCCCACAGAAGTGTGCGCAACTTTTGTGTCCCATTTTTCTTCCTTCATGCAAGGAAGTGTTGGTGTCTCTCCTATTCGGATGAAAATTAGGGAACAAGGACCTCTTCTTTCTACCAGCATGCACCAGCAACTTAATCTTGATTTTTCTGATGAGGAGATTAACATGCTTTCTGGTCTGTCCCTGTTGACAAAGCACCAGGCCTTGATGGTTATGGGAGTGGTTTCTTCAAGGCTGCTTGGAGTGTTATTGGTGTTGAGATATGCCAAGCCGTGAGAGACTTTTTTCTCAATGGTAAACTCTTGAAATCTATTGGATCTGCTTCTATTTCTTTGGTTCCAAAATGTGCTTGTCCCTCAAAGGTGACTGATTACAGGCCCATAGCTTGTTGTTGTATGCTCTACAAAGGTATTTCTAAGCTTCTCTGCAGCAGATTGAAGACTGTTCTACCTTCCTTGATCTCACAAACGCAKGGTGCTTTCATTGAGGGTAGGAGTATTATTCACAATATTCTTGTCTGCCAGGATCTAGTGAAATATTATGCAAGGCAGAATACTTCTAAGGGATGTTTGCTGAAGGTTGATCTCCAAAAAGCCTATGACACCATAGAGTGGGATTTCCTTGATTCTTGGATGCAAGCTCTCCACTTCCCACCTCATTTCATCATGATCATCATGGCTTGTGTTAAATCTGCTAGCTACTCTTTGTTGATTAATGGTACTTGTCAGGGTTCTTTCATGCTAATAGGGGTWTGCGACAGGGTGACCCCCTCTCCCCACTCCTCTTTGTGATTTGTATGGAGTATTTAACTCGGACTTTGAAATATGTGGGAAAGAAAAAGTTTTTTAAGTTCCACTCTAGATGCAAAAACCTTCAGTTGAACCACTTATGCTTTGCTGATGACTTGCTTGTCTTCTGTAAGGGTGAACAAAMAAGTATTCGACTTCTTCTTCAGGCTCTGAAANAGATCTAGAGAATATAAAATGGGAGAGAGTAGTTGTTCTCTACTACAAACTAGAGAACAATCACCTATTTATAAGGACAACAAGAGAAGGTTACACTTACAAGTATCATAAATCACAATAATAATCCATTACATAATATTGTACCCTCTATATTAATGTGAATTATGCCATGTTCAAGGCTCATAAGTAGAGGAGTTACTAGCYGTTAGGAATTAAACTAGTCATAATACTCACAATGGAATCCTAAGAGATTGCCATGGAATATTGTTAAATAAGGCTTTTAATTAAAGCCATTATTCCAACATGTTATTATTATTTTCATTAGTTTTCAATTGTGAATCTTAGGTTTATTGTTGTTATTGTTTCTATTAATTTAATTCTGAGTGAGTGGTTTAATTTTTAGGGTTTGGGGATCTATGAACTATTCATGGAATTCTCTCAATAGCCGCCCTAAATTTGCTAATTGGTTGCGATAAATTCCTATTACTTATTATTTTTGCTTGCGATTGGATTGTGGCCTGATTTAATTGCATTATTTGAGTATTGTCGAGTTATGTGCCGACAGGTAGAAACACCTCAATAGTCTTAATTATTAGAGTAATATAGACATGATAATTCTAGGTATGAGCAAGAGCTGCTAGAAAGAGTTTCGAGGTCTAAGTATGAGAGAATTAGTGAGACCTAATTTATCAAGACCAATTACTTGTTAGCTGCGATTGTTTGATTTCGAGAATCGTTCATAGTGAACTATTGCCCTAGTTTTGGTATCATTTGATTATTCGTTTATTAATTGTTTTACCTCAATTTCTAGATTAATTAAACATAATAAAAGKCTCTTTTATAATTACTAATCATAACCCTTATAATTAGTGAATAATTAATTGTTGGCTCTTCGTGGATTCGACCCTATTACCGCCACTTGTTATATTAGTTAGTGTTAATAGGTTAGTTTTTATAGGTGTGCGAAAAATTGTCAAATAGTAATAAGGAAAACGATTTACATAGCCCTTAGGGCTATGTATAAGAGGACTAAAAAGGAAATAAAAATTAAAATTGAACATCTATTATCTAGATTAATGTGTGGTTTTGTATAGTTTACCAAAATAATTTCTTTAAATAGAAATGCATTAAATGCTTATATGTAGTCCTACGGGTTACATGCCTATATATAAAATAGTCTTGATAATAACAATAACAACAAAAACAAAAATCTATATATATATATACTTCCTCCGTTTTCGAAAACTCGCAACAAAGTAATTTTTTATCTCTCACAAAAAATACCCCTTTGTTGCAAGCTTTCTTTAATGGCGGAAGTATTAAACAAATCCTACTCCCAATAACTACCAACCCCTCATCTATTGAACATGTCAAAACAANGCTTGTGCTTCTGTGTACTTCTTATGGATTGCAAGAAATACGGCCTACTGGCATGGGAAAGTTCCTACTGTTGTTCATACCAGTAATTTGATTAAAGCAGCAGTAAAGCTTAGAAGTGTTCTTCTTTTGAAAAATAACGTTTAGCAAAATATCATGCCTGGATCAGTTGTATTTGAGCTGGTAGCCTGTTACCAGTTGTTGTTTGCTTTCCCTTGTGTAGGTAGGCCTACCTAGTAGGGTTGCTTATTCTTGGGAAGAGCTTAGGTTGTATGTTTTGGTTGGGCAATATATTCCTTCTTTATTTACCAAAAAAAAGGCTTCATAGGTGTTGATATTGGAAACGCAATTAACTCAATTTTCTTTTAAAAACCTAAGTATTATAATGTTGGTTATTTAAAGTGAACTCATAAATAAACAATCAACATACATAAACTTAGAAAAGCATTTTAAAACACAAATAAAATGCAAAAAATTAAATGTGATCCTAGTATGACCACTAACCTTAGAAAATCTAATCTTCTTCAGGACTTCTCCTTGGATCATCATCCTGAATTTATCTTGAACTTCAAAGCAAACTCGATTCACCAATCTTAATTCTCCAATCATTACTTATATAATTTGCAAATATAAACGGATTTAATTACAAAAGAACTTAACGATTCACAAATCGTATTTGAAGCTACAGAAATACATAACGATATGCAAGTCGTATTTTCTATCTTCACTTGGGTCATACTAGTCACCGCATGCATTCTCGATATCATATATATCATACATGCATCAAAATTTTATAGCAAAGATTCAAGAAATATTAAAGGCAATAATTAAACTATGTAATTTAATTATTTTAGTTAACAAAATAAATATCAATCAACATTGGTTTTATACACTTTACTAAAATAATATATGCAAACATTTTATTTAGGAAAAATGAAGAGGAATAATCCCACCTTTTGGTGGTCTCCAATGAATAATCTGACATGAACATTATTACGGAATATACTAACCTTGTAACCTAATCTTCACTCATTGCACTATTTGACCTAAAACCTGATAATCAGGTCATTCTACTCCTTTTTATTTTTCTTTTTCTTCCTTTTTGAAAAAATAAAATAAATAATAATAATAATAATTAAAAATAATAATTTTAAGAATAATACTCGTAATAATTTAGAGAGAGGGAGGGTCTGAGAGGTGCGATTGGCAACCAACAACGGCTATTTCGACAGTTCGAATGGCGTCTCCGGTGGGGCTCCGATGGCGGTTTGAGTGCTCGCCGGGGTTGTCTCAAGCCTAATATGCAGAACATCAGTGGTCTAAAGCAAGCAGCACGCAGCTTTGCTCGGTGAATCAATGAACTACGACTATTATGTTGTCGTCGATTAGTAGAACTCTGACGCCATTTGCGATCTCTTGTGGTGTTGCGTTGGTTTGGCGGGGCCCAATTTCACTCCGACAGGTTGTATTTGCCAGTCCCCATCCATAATTGCGGTGCAATTCCAAGTAATTCAATCCATGGAGTAGTCTACGATTCTTCGTCAACGGCGGTTTATGGCAACTTCTTTCATGTTTACTCGTGTTTGGAGTCTATAATTGCACTCGTCATGCTTCAACGGACCGGGTGCGTCCAATTTACTTAAAACGCTGACTTCCCCCGGAAACGCCGTGGAAACAACCTTGCCTAAAACGCTGACTTTCCCCTACTTCAACCTTGCTTGAATCGTTAAACGATAGCCACACCTTTGCCCGATGTCGCTGTAATTTAAAGTCTGAAAAAACGCCTCTGACCTGCAATTCGAAACTACTACCCCGGTGAAACCAAAGAGAAAGAAGGAACCAAATGAATTGCCCAAAACTGCCACATCTGACGGCACTCAAACGTCGTCTCAAACCTGTCAAAATTGCGCCTGAACACAACCCAGGAAAGTACAATTCGCAAATTTGCCGCCCTACAAAAGCCAAAACGACACCCTAACACCGCCGCCCTGACCCGTCGAACCGTCGTTTGACCCGCCTGAAAAGAGGCTTCGCCGGATCGCCGTAAGAGCCGTCTGAATTTAGGTTGTGGAAGACAAGGTCGTGGAAGAAATCACCTCGTCTCTTTTTTTTAAAAAAAATAAAAATAATTAAAATATATAAAATTAAAGGGTTAACTGGTTAAACAAGGTTACAAGAGAGAATTAGTATGTTAACTTAGTCATTTAGTATCATTAGTGCAGATTAGGGTGAAAGCTTAGTATATTCCGTAACATCGATCAGTTCGGATTATTAATTGGAGACCACCAAAAGGTGGGATTATTCCTTTCCATTTTTCCTTTTATTTAAGTAAACAATATCATATCAATCATTATTGATTTTATACACTTACTAAAATAAAACATGAAATCTTGATTCAAATAATCAAACTTTCCTTTATTTTAATTCAATTAGAATATATCTATAGAATTAATCGTTGTTAATTTATGTAAT
>SNQN01006311.1:0-13797 GCA_008642245.1 Bassia scoparia | reverse complement strand
CCCCCTTTGAAATTCCTAATCTACCCATAATACTTATGCATATTACACAACACACCATAAATTTATGCATAAACTTACCATACTGGTTAATGGGTTATTCAATCAATTCAAATATATGAGACATAATTAGATTAACCAAATTAAATGAAAAAAAGAAGTTTTTATCAATTAAAAAAAACTTAAGTTAGAATTATTTAGATCAATTAATGTCACCTTATTTAATTTATTCCCATAAGTCAATCAATTAATACAATAACATATAAAATTTCAATACATCTAATTTAATTAATTTATTTTTGCACAAAAAAGTGTCACTTTTTGAATTTATATAAAATCAACTTAAACTATTTTGTAAAATCAGTAAATTGTTATTTTTATAATCAAGATCCAATCACAAAGAAATAAAATTCATAGTAACTAAACAAATCATACATCACTGCAACATTTTAATAAATACACGCACGCATCGCGTGCTTATAAGACTAGTATATATATAAGGGAAGGGGGAAGGTGGTGGCGGTGTCCCCCTAAAATTACCCCCTTACCCTTACTAATTACAATTTTTATAGAGCAATTTTAAATCAAGCATTCAAGCCATAAAAATTAAACCGTAATTAATTACTTCAAAGTTAAAGAACTTKACATTAATATGTTTTAATCAATTAATACATGTTTCAAAAAAATTTAAATTATTTGCCATTTATTTTGATTTTTCATAATTAGGAAAATAGTTATATACTCCGTATTTGAAATGGTTCCCAACAAAAAAAGTATTGTTATTAACTAGACACCAGAATTCGCTATCACTAACTTAATAACTAAATTAATATGAAGTTTAATTTTGTGTATATTGAACATCATATAACCATTAAAACTTAATAGTTTTGCACTATGTATCAAACACAATAAAAAAAAACAATATATTGCTATATGAATTATCATATATTTTTCTCTATTATAAAATACTCTCTTATATTGTCGGTATATTCAATTATCACGTTGTTTTGATATTAAAAGTYTACGAATSAAAAAGTTATCGCACGCATCGCGTGCATATAAWTACTCGTTTATATATATAAGGAGAATCATCTTTTGTCAAATTAAATGGGTGAATTGAAATTATTGTATATAATTCTCTTCACTATTCTAAGTTTTAAGGTACATAATTTTTTTTTGACAAATCCATGCCAATTTTAGATGTTAGATATTTGGGACTTCATAGAATGACAAGAAAAGTAGTCACATACAATGGATTATACTTATATTTTAAATGGAGCGAGGTTGTTGTTTGAAAACTTAGATACACACAATTTTTGTCTTGATTATTTAATTTGGCATATTCCTTTCAAGCTTTATAAATACTTCCCCCGTTTCGTTTTAATTGCAACTTTTCCATAAAAGGAAATATCATTTTAATTGCAACTTTCATTTTTCTTTCCATTTAGGGTAAGTTTTTAATTCTGAAAAGACTATTTTACCTTATGAAAATAACCTAAAACATAATTAAATCAACTTAATTCATAATTATTTCCCTAATTCCAACCTCACCTATAATTAAACCTTACCACCACACTCCTTCCACCACCAAACACCACCAGCACGCAGCCCACCACCGGAAGATCTTCGCCGACTGCGGTGTTTGTGCAGCGAGGAAGAACGACGACGCCGACGCCGACGCCGGAGGAAGAGGATATGGCCTGGAGAGAGTTTGAGGAGAGAGAGAAAAGAGGTTGAGTTTGAGCGCGGTTTGGAGAGAGAGAAAGCGGTAAAAGACGCCATTGCCATGCCGAATTTGGCAGAGAAGTCGCGCGAACTAACCGCACTATCCACCTTCGATTCATCGAAAATCGAAACCCCACCACCTCTTATTCATTCGCGTCTCTCTCTCACTCGCGATCTCTCTCTTTTCTTTTCCTAGGTTTCGTGGGAATGGGGGTTTTGGGTGGAGTGGTTTCAGATCGGTGTGGTGGTGCGTGGGGTTGATTTGGTTTCGGTTGGGTGGGAATGGTGGTGGTTGAGGTTTCGATTGGATGGAATGGTGGTGTTATGGTTTCGGATGGGTTGGTTGGTTTCAAGTGGTAGGGATGGTGGTGGTTAGGGTTTTCGGTGGTAGCGATGGTGTTGTAGTGGCTGTTGTGGTCGGTGTCACTGGTGGTTGCAGTGGTACCTCTCCCTTCCCTCTTTCTTACTCATGTTAACTAAGGGTATCTTGTCATTTCTACACATAAACACAATTTGCAAAACTTGCCTAGGAGTCCGTTTCGACTCCAAAGTTGCAATCTTTTCGAAACGGAGGAAGTAATTGTTTCGCTTTTGTGTTATAGGTAGTGATTTGATGTTATCATGTCATTTCACCTAGTATTTTGTAATTCAAATTGTCAAGAAAAACAAGCTTGTATAAAATCAACAAAATACAAGTATCCAATAACTCATACGCTCACAATCATTAATTATTTGAGTCTAATAGACCATATTTATGTGTATTTTTATTTTCAATCCCGAGTATTGCCGGCCAAAGAAGCTAATTGATAATAAATACTTGCATTACTTGTAAGTTCAACATACAAGGGATACATAAAAGATATTAGAAAATTAAATGATTCAGAAGTTAAGTTCTATAAATTTAAACACACTATTATTTACTTAAGCCAGCATTACTTCTAATTCTTTAGAAATACAAATTTATATGTAGCAATATTAAGAATTGTTATAAGATACTAGCCTAATTTGCACGCGATGCGTGCGGTTTTTTATTAAACTTAATGTTCAATTTTAATTGTAAAAATATGAATCTTGATGATAAATTTTACTATGAAAAAATATAATGATCATGTTGGCATAATGATGAATAAATAATAATATCTATGAAATTGATAAGCAAATTACAAAAGTGAGCAAAAAATAAACTAAAGTGAAATTTTTAACAAACACATACATGCAAAATTGTAAAAACCGTAAACAATAAAGTGAAAAAATATAAAAGAAAATAGTGACAAACACAATTGTACATCATTAGAATTAGAGAAGAAAAGAGAGAAAAAGAATTGTTTGTTAGTAGATAAAAGAAAACAATGAGATCGAGTATTTATAATATCAAAGAGTGAAATTTATATTTTTATAACAAATTATCAATTATCATTGTAATTGA
The DNA here is from genome assembly GCA_008642245.1 of Bassia scoparia. Lineage (NCBI taxonomy): Eukaryota > Viridiplantae > Streptophyta > Magnoliopsida > Caryophyllales > Amaranthaceae > Bassia > Bassia scoparia. The sequence continues at coordinate 10,649 of SNQN01006311.1, read as the reverse complement.
TTGACTAATGAATTAAAAATTTAATGAAAAAGAGAATAATCATGTTTATGACATATTGTATTAATGGACTTTTTTTGATTGATTAAAAATTGTTTTTGAAAATAATTTTAATTGGTAATCAATGATAAATGTTGATGAAAAGAGGGAATTAATCATGTTATAGGTACAGTTTATTAAAGGAATTTATTGGTTGGTTGATAAATTAATTTGTTCATTTAGAGAAAATTTTAATTGATAATCAATCAATGGATACAATTAAAGACTAATGGAGAATGTGTATGTTTTTTAGTTATTTTTATGAATCAAATAAGTTATGAATTTTGATTGATTAAGGTAATTTTTATTATAATTAAATTAGGAGGAAGTATATTTCAATTAAAAAAATTACAAAGCTAAATTAGGGGTATAATAGTATTTCACAGGGGACACCAGATCTCTCCCCTTGGCTTATATAATAGAGAACGTATATTGGAATGTTGATGGTATATAACTATAAACAATACTATATGCATGTCTAGAATTTACTCACTCCATTCCTAATGTTCGTACTATTTACTATCTAACTAGTTCAAGAAAAATAATAAATAATGTAGTTGGTTAAATACGATAGATGGAGAGATAAATCGATATGAATAAGAAATATATGGCAAAAAGGTGAATATATTGGACATAGTACATAAGTGTGTATAACCCGTCTTCTAATAATAAATATCATTAACATAAACTTTCTAAAAAGTATAAAAAGAGGAGTGCATTACAATTACATTATGAAACATTACCGTGTTATGATAATAAGATCATATCATAGTATCATACATTCATACAAATTAACATCACATCACCAAATTTATATAATAATAAATTGCTCTTGTAAAATAAATAAATAAATAAATATAATAGTGAGGAGTTGGTCATAAATAGCCAAGATATGTAATTGCAAATTACTGTCTAATTGTAAGGCTAACCGGATATCTCTCAAGTAACACAACAAAATGAACAATAATGGTGGGGGAAAAACCTAATAGCACGCATTCTCTACCATCACCATTTTTCTTCCTCATTTTCATCTTCTTAGCAATCTCTCCTATTCTTAGCCTTCTTTTTTTTTTCTTCTTTCTCTCTCCCCTTGTTCGTGTTTTTTTCGCATATGCGATTATCAAAATTATTGCATTTGCCCTTGACCTATCTCCCTTCCGAGAGAGGTCTTGGTGACACTTTCCGATCATTACCCTTGTAAAGGGCGGGACCGTCTGCCCTTTACATGCAATGCGCGCTTTACATGCATATATGGCTCCCACACAGTACCAACCGCGCCATTCTTTTGTGTTCTTGTTCATCATTTTCCTCCACATTGCCATGTCCTATAGCGCGTCTGCATCTTCTTCTTCTGAAGATGCAAACGCGCTCCTAAAATTTAAGGAAACCCTAAAGGATGACTCTGGAGCTCTCTCAAATTGGAATTCCTCCGTACCCCCGTGTTTTGGGAACCACAACAATTGGGTAGGCCTTGTATGCTCGCGAGCCGGGAACATATGGGGATTAAGGCTCGAAAACATGGGGCTATCCGGATCGATCAACATYGAATCGATCCAAGAACTAGCAAGGTTAAGATCCATCAGTTTCATGCACAATAGTTTTAGTGGGCAATTGCCTGATTTTAGTAAGTTAAAATCATTGAAAGGTTTGTTTTTATCACACAACAATTTCGAAGGTTCAATTCCTCCTAATGCCTTTGAAGGGATGAGACGTTTGAGGAAGATTTATCTATCATTCAACAAATTTAGTGGTGAAATCCCTAATTCTTTAATACAATTGGGGAAACTTGTTGAATTAAGCCTTGATAATAATCAATTTCAAGGGGTTTTCCTGATTTTAAGGCAGCTGGTTCCTTAAATTTTTTCAATGTTTCCAATAATTCAATGAATGGTTCTGTGCCTAATAGCCTTTCCAAATTGTGCTGATGGTTTCCAGGTATATTGTTTTTCATTTGAATATTTTTTTTCATGAATTTGGGCAAATTCTACGGATAACTGGTGGTACCAGATGAACATTATCATAAATGTTATTAATAATTAATATATTTATGTAGGATTGACAATACTCTAAATTATTAATACAAAAGGGTTATTACTTATTACATACATTTCTTAATTTGCGAGTTAATGATTAAATACACCTAAATCGATTAATTAATGTTTTTTTTTTTTGTTGTAAACTCTTCTATTTAGTCTATTTATAATATAAACTCAATAAGATTCATATAAATTTGATCTTGGATTGCAATACTAGTAACTAACACAATTGATTTCGGTTAAATCATGTTAGATGATTTTAACAACATATGAATATGTTATTATCATAATGATTTGATATGATTTAATTTCCTTGGCTAAGCATATTTTTTTTGTAATGGATGATTAAACAGGGAACAAAGGACTATGTGGACCGCCTTTAGCGAATGCGTGTGCACCGTCATCAGGCCCGATTTCTCCGGCATCCGCCCCCAATTCGGAAGCCCCAGTGGCGGTCAATGCAGTCCCACAACCAGCTTCACGGGCACAGGAGCCATCGGATAAGCTTCCGATTTCAGCCATAGTAATTGGGGTTGTCATGGCAGTTGTTTTGGCAATTTTACTAGTTATAATGGTGCTGCGTAACAGCCAACGTGACAAAAACGATGACGACGACGAGAACAACAACAACAACAACAGCAGCAGCAACTTGCCTAGGAAAACCCCTAAGGAAAAAGGAAGAGACTCCAACGAGATGAACTCTAAAGGAACCGGGAGTGGTGCGGATAGCAGTGGTCATGGCGTCGGTGGAGGCGGGCGGAGTACGAAAAGCAATTGCAGCGAACCCGGCGGAAAATTGACATTTGTAAGGGATGACAGGGAGAGATTCGACTTGCCGGACCTGTTAAAGGCGGCGGCCGAGGTATTAGGGAGCGGGCCGTTCGGATCATCATACAAGGCTACTTTGAACAATGGGAGTGCAGTGGTTGTGAAGAGGTTTAAGCAAATGAACAATGTTGGAAGAGAGGAGTTTCAAGAGCATATGAGAAGATTAGGGAGGCTATCACACCCTAATCTTCTTCCATTAGTTGCTTATTATTATAGAAAGGAAGAGAAACTCTTTATTAGTGACCCTGTTCATAAGGGTGGCCTTGCTCTCCTCCTCCATGGTATGTATGATGTATCTACTTTTTTCTATTAATAAATGAATTGTAAAGTAATAATGGAAATGGAATAATTGAATGATAATTGTTGCAGGACAAGGACAAGGTCAAGCAAATGCTATGTTAGATTGGGCAACTCGTTTGAAGGTGATAAAAGGAGTAGCAAGGGGTCTATCATACCTATACAAAGAGCTGCCTAGCATGGTAGCACCTCATGGTCATCTCAAGTCATCAAATGTCTTACTCGACGGCAACAACCAACCTCTGCTATGTGACTATGCATTGATTCCTCTAATCAACCAAGAAAGCGTACAAGAAACAATGATAGCCTACAAGTCCCCCGAGTATTTCAACACTAGTCGCATCACCAAGAAAACCGATGTTTGGTCCCTAGGGATCTTGATCATAGAGCTCATCACCGGCAAATTTCCGGCCCCTTACTTGCAGGAAGGCCGCAGCGAAGTCGATATGACCGTCTGGGTCAAGTCTGTGGTCAATCAAGGTATTGACAACACCATGGGTCTAACCATAAATTGTCAAGGGGAAATGCAAAAGTTGCTAGAGATTGGGTTGGCTTGCTCCGAAACTAGTGTTGATAAGAGGATTGATATTAAGCAGGCTTGTGAGAGGATCGAGGAGGTACGAGAACGTGACAACGACGACGATTTTTATTCCACCACCGCCAGCACCGAGCCCGACTTGCGTTCCTCTAGAACGTCTGATGACTTCACCGCCGTGTCTATTATCGGCTAAACCAACGTTTCAATTCCATCTAAAAATCTTCGTGTTCAATCCACATCCTCTGTCCCACTTTTTATGTTCCACATTTGTACCAATGCTTCTTATTGGTTCATCATGCTCCTGTTCAAACCTTGCCACTTATTTCATTAACTTATGAAATTTATTTCTACCGACCAACAAAAAATGAGTGGCATACAAGTGGTACATGAAATGTGGGACAAACAATTTTTTTTTGTGTACCATGGTAAGTTTACTTGTTGTTATTGGTTCGAGCAAAGTTAGTTTTAGGTTCGATTAGTTTTTCTACTTATTTAGAAAAATATATATGTTAATATATATATATACCAATAAAATTAAGTGACGCACAACATTATGGTACGCAAAAAAAAACGTCGAAATGAAGTTTCTCGTCTTCTATGAGCACTTGAATGGCGAACTTGTTAGTTAGAGAGGAAATTGAACACTCAGAAATGTTTCGCCCCCCTTATGTAAATTTGTAAGATATTTTGATGACAACGTTAGGGAGAAGAAATTTTTTGAATTGTCTTTAGAAATTAGCAAAAAAGATTTGTCCTTATTAATTAGAAGTTTGAGATATGTTTTATATGTTATCAATTCGAAGTCCTTAAAACTTGACTTCCCTTTTTAATTTTGTTTATATTTTTTAAATTTTGATTTGCTGAATGTAAACTTTACATATTTTTGCCCTTATATTAATTAAATTTCAAGTGAAAAAATATCTCTTAGGCTTAGTTATTTTTCTTAGTTGTTATAAATACTGATTGTGCAAATTTTGGTACAACCGTACGAGTCTTTTTATATCGCGATGGTTTTTATATCATCAGCCCATACATTGAACAATCTTCGCGATGTTTTTTATAAAAGCTTCTAATTAAAAATGTACATTGAATGATGAGATATACAACAATTTTTTGAATCATCTCTATGTTGGTACAAGCTCTGTTATTAAAGTATTTGGTTTTCTGTTGTGACGAGATATTCCAAGAGCCCATATGGGGAAGATATTCCGATATGGAAACGATAATTGAGGGTGCAATTCTTTCATGAAATACTCCGTGATCTCCTGTTATCAATTTGCATGTGCATTGTTAGAAGCTTATACGCAAGACAATGTAACATAACATAACAAATGCAAACAATAATGCAAGAATGAGTATTAATTTAAGTTCGTCATTATTAAAGATTGTTACATATTACAAACGATTTTTACTGTTTTTTATAGGTAATGATTCACAAAATTAAATCTATTAAAACTTTTGTTATCTTCATAAATGTTTTAGATTAAGCTCCAGGACAATAGTCTTTTTCATAGCGAACTTTGGTAGTTTAAGTTTCTCACAAAAATTATACCTGTTGCGGCAAAAGTCTCCATCTTCCATTTGGTGAGTTGATTATTATCTAATTCTTGCTCTATGGGAGTTGGATCACATCCCCCTGTACATTTGTGAACGAAATATTAAAAATTGTTTAATAAGCTATATTAGCCAGTGACGAAGGCAAAAATTAAAGTGATGCTTGCCTTTTTTGGCCTCATAAGGCGGTGGGAATACAATAATGGGGCCCTTTACTATTAATTGAATAAAAAAAAAGATTCATGGTTACATTGAGATTTTTTCTAAGATTAATACATTTGATTACGCAAATTAAAAAGAAGAATTAAAATAACTACATATCTCTGCCTTAATGAGAGACAAAAAGCCCAAGAAGTTGTACCAAATTCCGACTATTTCCATAATAAGTTTGTATACAACTGCAACCATCATCATCATCAATCCCAATTCAATCATGAATTCATATTGGTGACCTAAATTAAACTTTTAGTTTTAATGCAAAGCATACGATCAGACTATAATAACATTTTGATCATAAATACAAATTTTTCATGTCATTGATACACTCAAAATAACTAAGTATAGTAGTACCTTGTTTGGGCTAGAGAGGAAATCTCCCCCCCACCCGCGTCGGGCAGTTGCTTAGAATAGCAAGAAACACAGTTTTCGCAATGCCGACACTAATTGTAGTAAGTTTTTTCCTAACAGTTTAAGTGCCTCGACGCAAACCATGTTCATAATTATACAGATTCCCACAGCCATACTAATGCCAAAAAAAAAAAAAAAAAATCATCGAAAAAGAATTGTTAGCGTGTCACACGTATGTTAGAGAGAAGTCTGGCGAACATACAAACTTTAATTATATAGAATTCGCAAAGTTATATGTTAGTCTCCGTAAAACAATATAATTGAGGAAGCAATCTATTACCAAGAACTACATCAGGATTTTTGTGTGTGTTTGACGGTAGTCCAAGGCCTCTGAATGCAAGTTTCGATTTGTTTCTTACGGTGTCAGGGTGCAAGTTCTTGAAGTGTTTAGAGCTTGGATTGCTGAATGATGTGCACTCAACATACTAGAAATAATTTCACGCAGTTTTTACTATCTAAGACACGTACTCTTTGCGAATTCTTTGAAAGCATGTAATGAATTTTGTGTGATGTAGCTGAGGGCTTTACTCATCGTTTCGATGGAGACACGTCTTCAAAAGAACTTCGGTAGGATTGAATTTCTGGAAGAAAATAAAACTAAATAAATTGTCCTTGTAAGAAAACTATGATATTCTAACGAAATTCAATTGACCTTGTTCACAATCATCATACTCCTGAATTCATATAGTACCTCTCAACGAAAAGCTCTCTGAGGTTCCAGCTGGAAAATCCACCATTTTCCACTCTGGAAGGGAAAAGAATGACATGGACAGCCATACAATCGCTCGGTTCGATTTCCTTCCCCATGAGTTCACTGGCATTCTTGAGAAATAGATAGCTGCAGTCTAAGAAAACACAAAGAAATTAAACCCATTATTTGGTAACACCGTAACAATAATACTTGGTATGCTCGGCTATGTACGACTTACTAAATGAAAAATCATTTTAATCATACATGGAAAATTAATACTCGGTAATTCTGTTCCATTAAAAACATGTCATTCATAAAGAAAATAAATGGGAGGAAACATAGGGAACTATATATGAGGAACAGATATTACTGTAAATTTGTGGAAATTTTTTTTGAAAAAATCACTAATAAATACACTTTTCTTTTTAAAAAAACATCTGAACAAACTTTTTTTTTTTTTTTGCAAAACACACATTTAACGGAAGAGTTTTAACTATTCGTTAAGACTGGGTTCCTAAGGACATCTCCAATGAAGCTACAATACGTTTGTAGCTTCCTTGTTTTATACTTTTTTCAAGCTACAGTGATTTTAAGATACAGGGTGCTAATAGTAAGCTGCTTTGGCTTTGTAGTTTCATGTCGCACCAAATCCTATTTTGTATTTTCTAAAGATATAAATAAATTAAAATTTTTTTGTTGTGTGTATTTACACTTATTTTATGCTTATTCAAAGTCCTTTATGGACTATTGTTTAAGAGGATATGTCAATTAATAAAATCAGAAGGATTGTATGCATCGGATGTAAATAATTTATTGTGCATCAAACATATAGTGACTTTTATATCAATTAGCTGACCCTTTTATCAAATATAGTGACCTATTTTCACTTTACATCATAGTGATAAAAAAATAAGGGTCCTATATTGATAAAAAGTTACTATAATTGAGAGCAAGTATTAGGTACATCGAATGCCAATAAATTTACTATGCATCATATTATAGTGACCTTTGGTAATATAGTAACCCTTTTTATCAATAATGTGATCCTTAATTATTTATCTATTTGGATGTAAGTGAATGGGGTCACTATATAGATATAAGGTTACTATATTGATATAAAGGGTAACTATGATGCTTGAATGCACAATAAATTTATTGTGCATCGATGTATACCAATACATCTGAATTATACGAAAAGGACCACTATAATCTGAATGCAACAGTAATTTATTGTCATCCGATGTTACTTAATACTTTTCTTAATCTAATTTAGATTTAGAATATTATAACACAATCTTTGTTATTTTTCATTTTTTTTTAATTCAACTCATTCCTAGAATGTCTCAAGTTGTTACTTGTTACTTATTTACTTATTCTCTATTATATAAGCCAAGGGGGAGCAATGGTCCCCCTAAGCATTGACTAATTTTACCCTTTCATAAATATCAATTAACCTATTTAAAAAACTTCATCGATTATTCATTTCTACTTTAAAATTCTAATAGAATGTTTTTAAATTTACAAATAAAACTATTACTTAAAGTAACACATTCATGGTAAAAAAATGATTGATAAATGACATGCAGTTATTTAAAATCATTACTCCCTCCGTCCAATTTAATTTTTCAGGTTTCCTTTTTTGCTGTCCCTTTTATTTTTACATTCCTTTTTTTAATAGTTTTATATTTTACCTATTATGTTTCTTTTTTAAACTCCTAAATTTCTCATATTACCTTATTTATTTCATGTTTATTGTCGATTTTCACTCAAACTTTCTCTTACACTCATTTTTAATTCACTTTAATTTTACTTACACATATTTCAAAACCAATAAAAAGATAAATACAACTTCCAAGTAATACCAACATGTTTTATCAAATATACTAATTTTCCTTAATTGACGTGCAATTTTAAATAGTAAAGATAAATCGCAAGAGAGGAGCAATTCAAAGTACTCAAATTTAAATATAAATTAACAATTTTTTCCTTACTTTAAGCATGCGATAGCGTGCAATACAAAACTAGTTAGCACATATTTGATCGCTGAATTTGAAGAATTTTTTGTAAATGAAATAATAATAATATAATTATAAGATGAAAATAAAAATAAATAAAATGATAAAAACACATGTCACATATATGAATGAAGGGAATATTTCCACAGCAATCTTGCTTGTTTGAGCAGGGTACTGCTTGAAAACAAGCAGCCTGCTACTTCCTATCCAATGGTAGCTACATTTGAGTATTTAATTAATTTGCAAGGCCGGTCCTCTTATTCACCATGGAAGATGTCTCTAACAAGTTTTGTTTTGTTAAAAAAAAAACCCACTAAAAAGACAATTTTTTTTTCTTTTTTTTTGTAAACACCACAACTTAACGGAAATTTTAACTCCTTGGTTAAGTGTCGGTGTTTTGTCAAAAAAAATGTCTTATTAGGTGATTTTTTAAAAAATTTGATATTAGATGGTTTTTCATAAATTTGCATATTCCCCTTTACGGTGGGGGTTTGGATCACATCTTCTATTTCACAACTAGTTATCTAACTGTTAGAAATAAGAAAAAAAAAATTGGGTACCTTAAGTCCTCTGCAGTGCAATCGGAAACCTGCCAGCCATGATCTTGCATTGAAAAGTCCAAGCTCCTTTGGAAATATGTCTGTACATTTCAGTGAAGTTTCCAGATGGATTTCTTTGCCTATTACAAAAATGAAATCATAAATTGTTATTTAATTTGCATGATTTAATTAAGGCTAATTCAAACACTAATGATGATGATTAATTACCTGGGATGCTTTGACAAATTCATGTGCTTTCTTAAGTGTTGGTGCATACTCTTGTGTGAGAACCACTTGCAAAATTGCTTGTATTGCAAAGCCTGCATCCCACATTTGACAACCAAAACTCTGTTTCCAACAAAAATAAAAAAATTACATGACATTTTATTGAATTGCTTGATTTTTTACTGATAATCAGATTCATTTATTTTATTTGTTAAGACGAAATGTATGTACCTGCATTTTCATCCCATCTTCTGCAAGCCAGAAGTAATCCGGGATTCGAGCTAGATGTTTCTTGTATGCTTCTGAATTCGGATCTTCCACCCAGCATGCAATCAAACATAGAACCTGCTTCACAAATTTTAATTTGGTGAGTTCATGATCGAGTTTATAATTGTGATAAATTTTTGTATAAGGTGTAACACCAATTAATATGGAATGTGCAACATAAAGTTACTTGATAATACCCGAGCATATGCTCGATTTTTAAATAAAGTACAAATCGCTCTATACTAAATTTTTTTTAAATTGTATTAATTAAATTAAAGTTTATTTTTGACATAAATGTTTTTTTTATATAAATATATAAATTAATAAATAACCTTTCATAAATGCACTTTTACATTTTTTTAGGCAATACTCCGTAATTAATAAAGTGGATGAGAGGGAAATTTAGGAGGGAAAATTTGGAAGGTGGAGTTTGCTTTAGTATTAGTTAAGATTGTTTAATTTTCAATTGATAAACGTTTAAAATTTTCTTTTCAAAGCAAGCAGGAGGGAAAAATTAGAAGTGTTGTTGTTTTTGTAGCAGTTAAATGATCACTTTCATGTGCAAAGCATAATTATTAATTTATTTCATTAGTTGTGGTTTTCATGCAATTATTAATTAAGGTGACATGGGTGGGACTTTTGGTAGGGAAAATGTATAGAGGGTGGGTTTTGTTTTAGTAGTAGTTAATAGATAGATTAACCTTTTCGACGCAACCAATGCAGAGATATCTACTGTTAATGTCCTCATAGTGTACATGCTCCATTGCAGTCCTCATCGCCTTTTCTCTAAGTTTCGAGAAGGGCCACCGYTTAAGGACTGGCTCGGCGAAGTGGTGAAGGAACCCCCATACCATGTCTTGCACATAAGGATGTGGATAGTAAAGATCCTCCTACATTTAACATATATGGTTAATTAGTTGTGATCCTTTTAGCTAGTATTATCAGCCAAAAAAGAGCAAAAATTGTTGTTGATGATACTATACATACCTTAGCACA
>SNQN01006310.1:0-39385 GCA_008642245.1 Bassia scoparia | reverse complement strand
AATTAATCTTCAACATTACAAGTACATTTAATCTTCATGGGTGTTGGCGACGAGGGAGAATCAGGATGTGGTGAGGTTGAATTAGGTGTTGGCAAGGTGGTTCACATGGTGGCTGATTTTCTTTGGCCTTTTTAAATTAAAATTAGGGTTTGTATTGATGTATTGTATTGATATATGGTTTTTCCCTCATTCTCTTGCTATATTGAATGGTTTTTGGCCTTCTTAAGGCCCTCTTTGCTACTAATGTTGTTTGTTTAGTGTTTGAATGAGTTTTAGGTTGCTTTCATTGATTTTGAGTGATTTTGCACTCATTTGCGAGCACTACGGAGCCTTAGGAGGAGTAGTAAGGAATAAGGAGTGGAGCTACGCGAAGAATGATCGTTGCGGAGCATCGATTTTGACATATGCTCACTCTTTTGGTGATAAGTCACGTTTCTTATGTCAGATTGGTGCGATTCTAACTGCATTGGAAACTAGACTTCGAGAGCTTCGATTCGATAGGTCATATGCCTAATTTGGACCACCAGAGCTCGAGATATGGCCTTCGAAAGATAGCCAGCGAATCTGCCGCGATTTACCCTGAACCGATCGGTTTGGCTAATCCGATCGGTTCAGACTCGATTTTGCCGATTTTAATTATCTTCTTTTGGACTTTTATTCATAAGGATATAATTATATTTTTAGCAAGCCATCTATCTTAGGGAATTAGAAGTATTTAAAGAGATATATCCTAATGGATACTTCATATTATTAGATTAGTTTAGTTTTAGAATTATTTTTTTCTCTCTTCTTTCACATTGAAACCCTAGTTTTAGTTTCTCCATTAATTCAGGCACTCAAGGTATTTTCCATTAATTTCTTCTTTATTATTTTTGTTATTATTTTGCTATTGATTATTGTTGATTGTTATTATTATTTTTATTAGATTTTCATGATGATTCTTAGGTTTATTATTGCTATTGTTTTTATTGATTTAATTATGCTTGAGTAGTTTCCTTCCTAGGGCAATTGGGGATCTATAACAATATAATTAGCATGTTTTGGGTTTGATTCAATTCATACTTTGACAATTTATCGAATTCCTATTTGATTGTTCTTCATGTTATTCAATTAGGTAGTGCACGACTTAATTGCATAATTAGATTAGTCACGAGTTTCTAGATCTAGCGATTGAAACTTAATACAAGATCTACGTCAATAGGTAGAACGAGACTATCCTAGGTCGAGAGATACGGTTAGGAGTAGTTCTATGGTTCATTCGATTCGAGAGAACTTTGATCCTGTTCGATTGTGCCTTATTGTGAATTGTTGATACCCAATTATTGTTAATTTGTTGTTATAGTGAACCATAGCCCTAGACTTTAGTTTATTATAGTTTATTTTTATTTAATTCATTGCTTTCATTAGTAGTAGTCAATATAATCAATCAAAGGCTCTTTTACTAATCTAGATGCTTTTAATTAGTTAATAATTAATTGTTGCTTCCTTGTGGATTCGACACTGTTACCACTAGCTACATTAGTTAGTTTTAATAGGTTATTTTTTATAGGTACGCGACAAGTCTGTCATGTATCATGGGTGGAATAAGTTTAGAAACTTTGGGGGTGAGGTGGGTATGAGATTTGAGAGGGAATGAATTTAAAATCCCTTAGGTGTAACACCCCAATAATTCTCCCTTTTTTCATGTGAAATATTTAATTGAAGATACGAAAAACTATTGACATGTTATCGCCACGTGTGAAAACGTTTCGGCTTATTCAGAATATTGCAGCGAAAATTGACTAAACCCAACAAAACTTTTAGAAAAACCATCAAAGAATTTAAAACTGTACAACTTGGAACCAACTTTGGCCCTTTATTAAAAACCGGGGATAAATATTTTAGCAAATTAACGAAACTTGAAAAGCATTTTATCCAATTATAAAATACTAAAATTTTCGGACGAAACATTAAACAACAGTTTAAGAATACAACACTCGAACACTCCCATAACCCCAACGTTGCAAATGCACATGTACTGTATAACCATCAACAACTTGCACAATCTTGTGAAAAGTCTGCTCCCCATAATTTTCAAATGAAATAAGGATCATCACAGGTCCACCAAAAGAAGAAAAATGTGGACGACCCACAATACACAAAAACACACGCAATCAGCAAAGCTGAGTACATACAACTTACGAAACAAGAAAACAAACGAACAGCATCTCCCCTAAAAACGGACATACCAAGTTACAACACCTGCTAAGAAACAAAAGAAAAACCCAATGGTGTTGTTCACAACCATTCAACAACATTGTATAGAACCCAAAGATCCCAGATAACTCAATCCTAGTCACAAATCATATACAACTGCTCCAAAATATCTCTATCCCAACATCATCAATCGCTCCTGTTAAACAGATTAGTACCTGCAAGAATAATTTACTCGACTCTGATGCATGACTCAATATAGTTATTACTTTTGTTATGATTTGAGAAACAAACAAGGTTGTCCTCAACCCATGTTCACAATTTAAGAACATCAACCAGACACCAACTGTCATCAGACACAAGGTGCCACAACCCCATGCCTCCCCGTCGAAAGGCATCAAAAAATTTCATAAACCAGATGGAGAACGGGTGAGACTCTGTCACCATAACTAGATGAGATCTCAACTAACCCCATTTTGAATAAAATCCTTTATAAAATAATAGAAAAGAGGGACGCGTTGATCAAACGGCTGTGTAAAAGTTGCGAATGAAATCACAATCCCAATCCCTAATTGTCAATACTCCAAACGTACACAAATTCAGAGTTTTATTGCTCATTCATATTGTATTATTTAAATATTAACTATTTATAAACTTCCAAACAAGACCACAAATCACATTCCAATTCTAGGCATATTAAATTCCTCTATTTAACAAACCTGTTGGACAAGTCAACTAACCTCGTCATTAAGACTTGCATACCTCCCTTTACTCAATTCATACATCATGTCATGAACGAGTAATAAAATCACCTCATGGAGTAAGTTACACTTGACTCCACTTAATTTATCCATATAATAAAAATCCCTCATGGAGCAAGTTATACTTGACTCCACTTAATTCATCAATAGACAAAATCAGTTAATTAAATACAAATGACTAATTAACAACCTCCGTAACAAACCTCATAAATAAAGCAATTTCCACAATATTCCTCAATTTCCACAAATATTGCCCAAGACGCCAATAAACAATTTATTCGTGACTACCAAATAATTCCACGGGAGTTCCCTACTCATGACACTACGTTTCCAACATCCTCAAGCATGTACAAAAATCAAGGATTCTGCAAGTAGTACGTACCTTGAATAAACTGAATGAAAAACCACTTTAATAACTCAGAAATCAACTTCTACGAAGTCTCATCTTAATCATGTTACAAAACTCGAATCAATACACATGACACTTAATTTACAGCAATACTAAGTAGTATAATAAGCCTCAAAAAGTCACTAAAACCATGTCTTTATTTCTCACAAAAATCCTCATCTAATAGTATGAATATTATACTATAGTCTTAGCTTGAAAATCATGAAAATATAGCTTTTCAATAAGAAATTCGGCACTTTTAATTCATTAAATAATTCTGAAAATTTTTCCTTTAACAACTCCAAAACATATGCGTACTAGTGGTACAATATATTAAACCATTCAGTTGTGTTTCTAAAACCTTAAAAGCCATATTTTTCAATGGTTAAAAATCACTTTGAATAGGTATAATAAATCTGAAAATATCATAATTAACATATATTGTCGTGCCAAATATTTTTGATTAATTTTAAGAACAAAACATATTTCGTAATCGAAAATTGTCAATCTGATGTAATAATTTATTAAAAACTAAAACACCACAAAATTTTATGAAAATTTTAAACAAAGTCTCTTACTGTATATAGAATATTCATACAAATTTTAGTAAATTTTTTATGAACATAAAAATCAGAAACCGAATCTGCAACTCGAAAACTGTCAATTCAAAAATGAATTTCTTTAAAATAGTAAACATGCTTGGAAAATTCTAAAACTTTTACACAAGGTGTAATAGTATGGTGATCACTCGGTTAAAATTTCGCAAATTAATGACAAGTGTAAAAATAACTAAAAATTGAATACTAAAACTGAAAAACCTTATTTTAAAACCCTAATTTTATAATTCAATAAATCTGAAATTTTCAATTGAAATTATCATCATAAAACTCATAATCTTTGGAAACTCTAATAGATTATACTCAAAATCAAAGTATTATTAGTAATTGGGTTATATAAATTCAAAGTTTAAACAAGGCTAAAAGAGAAATAAGAAAGAGGAAAGGAGAAGGAGAAAGGAACGACTATGGGGCGACACCGGTCAGTTGGTCGGCAATGATGTGGCAGCAACATAGGGAACAGCAGCAGCGCAGCAACCCAGCAACGCAGCACGCAGGTGTTTTTTGGTTTGAAAGTTAAATGATCGTAAAAGAGTAAGGAGAAGAAATTAAAACCCTTACTTTTATTGATATGGGCCGATTAACTAGGCTTACGAAAGATTAAATATTTTTAATTCTTTTATTGATTTATTTTGTTTTGGATAAAGAAGAAAAGATAGATTTCTTTTTATCATGAAATATAATTTGGACGAGAAATAATAGAATTCAAATAAAATATATCATTTTCATTAGATAAATCGTAATATACTTATAAGAAAATATATTCATAAAATATTTGATTGTTTTTATGAAATAAATCATAACATATTTATAAGAAAATATTTATTTATAGATATTTGAAAATTACGGGGATGACATTAGGTATGAGGTTCCATCCTAAAATCAATCAACCAAACAATATAAGAGATGGAATGGATTCTAACTGTAATCCCTCGTAATTTTCGGACATTTATAATTATATTTTCTTATAAATGTAAAATAATTATTTTATAAAAGGATGCGATTTATTTAAATTCTATTTAATTTTATTTTCGCTTAAGATATATTTTATGATATCTATTTTACGTGGTTTTTATTTTATTTATCCAAAAAAATATTCAAAAGATTAATCTAGCCAAAAACCTAGATAATTAAAGGGTTTTATTTCTCCCTTGCTTCACCCTTTCACCCACTTTTAACAGTTTTCAAAAAAAAAGAGAGAGAAAGAAATCGTGAAACAAATAGAGGAGAACTGAAGTGCTGTTGTGCACTGCCCCTGTGCGTTGCTGAATTAAATTTATTGAATTGCAAAAATTAGGGTTTTTCACGTTTTGATTAATCTGTCCAATTTTAGTATTCGATTTTTATTTATTTTTCTGATTTTCAATAAATTACAAAACTTTGAACGAGTAATGTTCATACTAATATACAATTTGTGTAAACTTTTCAGAATTTTCAAAACATGTTTACTATTTTAAAAAAATTCGTTTTTGAATCGACAGTTTTCAGGTTTCAAGTTCGGTTTTTGATTTTTCATTATTTTTCTGTTTGTCAATAATTTACGAAATTTTTGTCGAGTGATCTCTATGATATTATACACCTTGCGTAAAATCTTCAGAATTTTCCAAGCAGATTTAGGATTTAAATAAATTCGTTTTTGAATGGACTGTTTTTCGTAAATCTGATTCGGTTTTTGATTTTTACTTATTTTTCTGTTCATATATAATTTACGAAAATTTGTGTGAATATTCTGTATACAATTATACACTCTTGTATAAAAGTTTCATAAATTTTCGTATAGTTTTAGTATTTTAATAAATTATTACATCAGATTGACAATTTTCGATTACAAAATATGTTTTGTTATTAAAATTAATTAAAAATATTTGGCACGAAAATACAAGTTAATTATGATATTTTCAGAGTTATTAAACATATTCAAAGTGATTTTAACCATTTAAAATTATGGCTTTAAAAGTTTTTAAAGAAATAAATGAATGGTTTATTGTATAAGCGTTGAAGTTAATCTTTAAAACATGTTCGAGGTTGATTTTTAAAAGTTTTATGGGGTTTCAAGGGAATATGTATTGCTGTAATTTTGTGTTAGGAATCAATAATAATTGATTTCTATTTGGTTGTAGGAGGAAATTCTCCTTGAGTTATTGTTGAAGTGAAAAACACATAGCTGGATTGTTTTCTTTTCAAGGTACGTACTACTTGCGGAATCTTGATCTTAAAGTTGTTTGAGGATGTTTGATAACTTAGAAGCATGAGTAGGAAACGTCCATGGAATTGTTTGGTAGTCACGAATAAATTATCTATTTGTGTCTTGGTCTATATTTGTGGAAATTGAGGAATAAATGTGGGAAATGTTTTACTCTTGAGGATTGTTATGAAGTTTGTTAATGGTCATTTGTCTTATATAAGTTGGTTTGGTCAAAGTATGGATTTAGTGGGGTCAAGTAAAACTTGTCACATGAGGTGGTTTATAATACAGGAATGAATTAAGTGGAGTCAAGTATCACTTGCTTCATGAGGTAAATTTTGATACATGGTTGAATTCAAGTGGAGTTAAGTGTAACTTACTCCATGAGGTGATTTTATTACTCGTTCATGACTTAATGTGTGAATTGAGAAAAAGGGAAGTATTCAAGTCTTAATGACGAGGTTAGTTGGCTTGTCCAATAGGTTTATTAATTAAAGGAATGGTTTGTGCTAAAATAATTGGTATGTGTTTGTGGTCTTGTTTGTGAGTCATATGAACTTGTCAATAATTAACAGTTAAATAATAAAATATGAATGAGCAATAAAACTCTGGACTTGTGCACGTCTAGAGTATTGACAATTCAGGGGTTGGGGTTGCGACTATATTCGCTTCCTTCCGAGAGCCGTTTGATCAACGCGTCTCTCTTCACTATTTTATAACGGATTTTATCCAAATTGGGGTTAGTTTGAGATCTCATCTAACTATGGTGACGGAGTCGCGCCCGTTCGCCATCTGTTTACTGGTTTTTGATGCCTTTCGACGGGGAGACATGGGTTCTGTGGCAACTTGTGTCTGATGACACTTGATGTCTGGTTGATGTTCCTAAATTGTGAACATGGGTTTTGGACAGCCTTGTCTGTTGCTCATATCTTAACAAATGTAATAAAATGTATTGAGTCTTATATTGGAGTCGAATAAGTCATTTTGCAGGTACAATAGTTAACAGAAGCAGTTGAGGATTTTGGGATTGTGTTGTATTGGAGCAGCTATATGTAATATGTAATTGATGGTTTTGGTCTAAGTTTGGGATCAGTTGTATATGTATAATGTTATTAAGTGGTTATGAACACCACAATTGGGTTTCTTTTGTTTTTGAACAGGTGTCGTAACTCGGTATGTCCAATTTTAGGGGAGATGCTGTCCGTTTGTTTTCTCATCTTTGTATGTTGTATGTACTCAGCTTTGCTGATTGCGTGTTTTTGTGTTTTGTGTGTTGTCCACATTTTCTTCTTTGGTGGACCTGTGATGATCCTTATTTCACTTGGAAATTATGGGGAGCAAACTTTTTACAGGATTTGCAATCAAGTGACTAGCCTTGGATGGTTGGGATGAGTGGAGAGCCGATCGTACTTAAATAATTTATTCAGGCATCGTAAACCTTACAAAACGATTTGATATTTTGAGTTTATTATGTTTGAAAAGGAATTTTACCGTTATTTGCGAATAAGGGCCTTGATGGCTCCAACTTATCACATGAATTTTTATACTTCAGATTTTTAACACTTTGGTTAGAACTATTTTTCTATCTTTGATTTCCGCTGCAAAATATTATTTTAGCCTAAACGTTTTAACACGTGGAAGCGGCATGCCAATAGTTTTCCGTATTTTCGGCTTAATATTTCACAGGTAAAGTGGAGAATTATTGGGGTGTTACACTAACTCCATTCCAATCCATAAAAAAAGTCCAACCAAACATGCCGAACCTTGAAGCATCACAAAGAATAAAATTATTCTAAAACTAAAACAGCTTTCAGAAAAGCACAAAACATCTAAACTTTGAGCAAAAGGATAAGATAGAATCTCTTTTGCTAAACAATACTATAACTGCAACTTGCAAGTGGCTAAATTCAAATCTTCTTCAAGAACATATGCAAATGGTGGCAACTTGACAATTATACATATGGATATTTTTTAAATACAGTTAGTAATTGGTTTGGGTGTGGGTGATTGGATTGTGTGCATGCACTATGGTCAGATTGTTTGAACAGATGGTCGGGTTTTTTAAAAAAATCGGCCTCATAGCAAATTTGTTCTCTCATATTGAGGCAGACTAGGGTCGGATTCGGCCTGGTTTGTCATCGCTACTGTTTGGAAGGGAGACAACGGGGGAAAAGGAATGGAAGAAGAAGGAAATCTAGCATTTTCTGGTATGTAGTTAAAAAAATAAGGTGGGAAAGGAAAGAAATTGACAGGAAAGTTTCTTTACAATTTCCCCTTTCCTTTCCTCCCAAAAATCCAAAATTGGAGGAATTTGAGATGAAAGTCAAAATAAAATTAATTTTCATTTGTTTCTTTTTTTCTTCATATATAGTTGTATTAACTAGTATAATACCCGTGCGATGCACGATTCATAAAGTTTGAAAATATTAAGTTTGCTTTATAAAATCAAGTATTTTGTATTATAATTTAATTAGGTATTTGAATAAGATATTATACACAATTGATTACACACATGATGAAAATCGTACAATTCGTACCTGACCAATGTTATATACCCCTTACAATAATGTTATAGTGTTTTTAAAAAAATCAAGTTTAAAAATCAATGAGTAAATAACGACAAATCAATTAAATACACACTTCCATTAAAAATATAAATAAAAACATATCAATTATATACAAATAGTTAATGATCTTCTTTGCTTATTTGTTTGATTAATGTTTGTAATATACTTGTAATAAGTAATACAATGACCTACAATAGAGTTTTATACAAGTCTTACGTATATCAACTAATACAATATTAATGTTTTGAACTTGTCAAAATAAGTAAGAAACTGATAAAAGTTAAATCATTATAAATTTTTTTAAAATAACTAATAATACCCAAAAAAACATGAGATTTATTTTATCTAACTCAAGCAACTATTAAACACCGTGCAAAAATAGTATGGAACATCTAAAAACGGAGGGAGTATAATCTACGGAGTGTAATATTTTGATAGACCTTAATTTTGCATATTACAACATTGAGATAATATTATTGATCTTGTATCACACATATAACCTAGTTTTGGATCATCTCCAACTTTAAGTATAACTGAGGTTCGTGTTATTAAGATTAAAAACGTTTCGTTTATTACATTATGATATTAATAATATTTTAATGAAGATGACAAATGATTCTTTTTAAATGTTACTACCTATTTCTAGAAGAATGATATTAATAATATTATGGAATTTCTTCAAAAACTATTTAGTGGAGAATCTCATGATCCATCATAAACTATAAAGAAGTATGTTTGTCATCGGGAGATATTTGTCATCTTCACATCTTAACTAAGCCAATTCAAAGTCATTTTCATTACCAAACGAATAACAATCAAGTTTAATTTCATCCATAAAAATGTAATGATTCCATAATTCATGGTTAATTTTCATTATAAATAATATACTCCGTATGAAAGATCAAATTTTAGTTATAAATCCGTAAATTCTTCATTTCCTAAGTGGAAAATTTGCATTAATATAATATCATAATATATTTCCTCCGTATTGTTTTAATTGCAACAAAGAGAAGATTGTGGACTCCTATGCAAAAGATGTAAATGTTAATTAGCTATGCTTAATTGTACTTGGTGATGATATAAAACAAGTTGTTAATAATATTAAGGAGAGAGATAGTGGACCCCATTTGACAAATAAACCCATGCACATGGGTTAGTTGGGGTAAACCAAGCAAAAACAAAGTAATTTCAATATAATTTTTAACCCAAAATAGAAAGTTTGAGTGTTACAATTAATATGATATTTCTAAATATGGTATTTGTTGCAATTAAAACGACACGGAGGAAGTATATCTTGTCAATTTGTCATTGTCTATTAATAGAACATCAACATAATTTTGGATTTTAAACATCAGCATAATTTTGTGAAATTAAATAAGATATGAAAGATCAAATTTTAGTTATAAATTTGTAAATTCTTCATTTCCTAAGTGGAAAAATTGCATTAATATAATGTCATAATATATGTCTTGTCATTGTCTATTAATAGAACATCAACATAATTTTGTTATTATCATATTTCATATTATACCACTAATAAAAAATTGATGGTAAGAAAATCTTGTACTCCATAAAATGTACACATATAAGATATTGTTTAAAATCCATCAGAAATATATTTCTATATATATATATCCTTACATTATAAACGTTTGTAAGTGGGTTACTATTCATCGATGAATAGTGATGAATAGTGCACAATTCAACGGCCCAAAACATTATGATCTAACGGTCCAAATTTCTTTTTTGCCAAACTGTTCTCCCAAACGGCCACCATTCCTTACTTCTCAAACCCTAAATCTCCCATTCATCCTCAACCAATTCAGTTTTCCCTTCTCTCTCCTCCTACCTTCCAAAACTTTCGACCACGCATCCTCCCACTTGCCACCCTTCCCTCTTCTCCTCAACCTACTTTCGTTTTTGTCAGTCCTTTGCTGCCACCCTTCTATCTCCTCTCTTCCCCTCAACTTCACTTTCTGCGATATTAATAAAAAAAGAGGTGGAGTTGCTTAGAAATCGACGAACTCAAGGGGTGCTTGATGAGTCAAAGCGGTGTAGCGAAGCACCGATTTTGTGTTAATTAGGTTAGTGTTAGGGTTCCGGTACCCTTTTTTGTTTAATTTGCAGCACGATTTTCTTATTTTTGTGTTGATTTCTTGGCTTGATGAGTCAAAGCGGTGTAGCGAAGCACCGATTTTGTGTTAATTAGGTTAGTGTTAGGGTTCCGGTACCCTTTTTTGTTTAATTTGCAGCACGATTTTCTTATTTTTGTGTTGATTTCTTGGGGTTATTTTGTTTCAATTACTTCTATACTGATTTTTATTTTAGTTTGCGTTTTCAAGTTTGTTTATGTATAAATATCAATTTAGTTGCCATAATTTTGGTTAGTTTTTGATTGGTTTATCGATTTTCTGTATTCATTCGCATTTCTCCAATTTTCACTCGAATTTCTGATTGTGTTTCGTTGTTCTTGTTGCAAAAACCCTAACTTTTTTACTTGATTGAAGATGTTGCAGCTGGTAAGTTCCTTTTGATACTGTTTGGAAAATTGAAGGGAAGCTTCATTGAATTTTTTTTCCAAATTCCAATTCAGGTATTTAATTGTTTAATTTTTTATACTTGCCATGTCTCTAATTATATGTTTTTGTTTTCTATTTGTTTTGTTTTTAACTTGGAATGCTTTGATTTATGTTTGAAAGTGAAGTTAGTTGATTATTTGCTAATCGACTGTAGTTCTGTGTTTGTATAAGAATTCTTCCCTTTTAAAAAATAATGCTTTCTTTAAATTGAATAGCAACCTTTGTTTTATTTAAGGTTGTAGAATTTCCACCAGTTGAAATCAAATCTAGCGATGTACGAAGTATGTGTTAAGATGCTTGCTGGTCCAATTAACCCCTTTGATATCAACAGAATTGAAAGTATTTTATTTTTACTGCATTGTACCAATTGTGATGTAATTCAATTGTTGATTTTTGATGATGTTAAGGTTTTCGTAATTGATATTCATGTGCAATTGTTTGTGACAGGAGTTTACCCGTTGGGGCCAGTACCTCTGGCAATAGGTGGATATGAAGGCGTTAGCAAAGTTTATGCCTTGGGATCCGGTGTTAAGGGTCTTTTCTTGACAATTGGGTCATCCCTTCACCTTTCTTCGGTATTTTAATCTTGTAACCTTCATTTGTTTGTTTTCATTTGTTACATTGCATAATTTGAATTGCATAAAGGGTGGATTGAGTGGTAATGAATCATTTGATCATACGTTGGGGCTCAAATGCGAGATATCACTGAATGTCAAGTTATCATCCCTTTTGTTCTTGCAATGCCGAAGGTGATAATGAGATATCCCTTTTGTTCTTGCAATGCCGAAGGGGCCCAAGTCCTGATTGCTGGCGCTCTCTGATTTCTATATTTTAGCATCAGAGGCATCTTGAATTCATTAATTTGTGTATAACTTACTTTCTTCGTTGTGCAATTTTCTTTCAATTAGGTGTTCACGCAACCAAAGGCTGAGTTTCAAGAAGAAATTTCTAATTAAGATGTTGTGATGATGAATATTGCTAGAAATATTAGTACTTCAGTAGTAACATTGAAATTATTATTAGTCTGAGCTCATTAAATTAAAACATGTACTGAGTGAGTGAGTGCTTATTGCTCTAACCAAATTCTTCCATGTCCCTGCTTTATCTGATCTGCCTTCTTGTTTGCCACATTAATCATGTCTGAACATATTCATGCTTTTGTTTTGGCTTTAAGCTGTTCGTTTTATAATTTGGTTATGGCTATAGCAATTAACGGTGAGAAGAAGATTACTGTTGTAGCTAAGAGTGGATACTTTGGAGATGTAATTAATGAGATGTATGGGCATGCATTTAACATGTTTTTATTGTATCATTGTATGTGAGTGGATGCAGCTCTAATATGGCAGAAGGAGTAATCTACAACTCCGAACCACGCAACTTTAACCATGATTTCGGGTGTGGAATTGCTAAACCATTTCAATCATCTCAACATAATCCTTCATCACCACAGCCGGTGCGTAAAGGTGATCTTTTCATTGAGGCTGGTGCGTAGAGGTGATCTTTCTCGATTTTAATCTTTTTTACTTCTGGTTGTTCTATCTTATTGTTCCTTTCCACCACTTTTTTTGTTCTCGTAGTTTTAATAAATAGCCCCATAAATTAAAACTAATAGCATTCTTTATGTCCTGGAATTATCCCTATTTATATGTTCCTCTTGGAGTAGTAAAAGTGTATAACATATCTTAATCTTTATTTCCAGTTCAAGTATCCGGCGGCTCTTGGATCTCCAGATATGACAAAAAGGGTACAAGAACTTCTCAATGGATCGGGGTTTAAATCTGGTGGTTGCTGAAAGCACACGAAACTGTGAGATCCCAATGATTGATACTATTCCAAGACAACTGAATGTTGAAATAATGAACAACGGAAATCATCAGAAGCGTATTCTTTCATCTAAAGGTGTGTTCATTCGACTTACATTTGTTACCACACCTTTTATCCGAAGAGAGATCTCTTGAAATTATTCCTTAAGCTAATTTGCACAACCCTTTTTTCTTTACCACTCATATGATTTATTATTTGTTGGCAATGGTTGAATTTCTACAAGACAAACATTGTCTCACAGATAATTGACTTGTGGACTTAATAATTTAAAGGAAGAACTCTTTTGCGAAAGCTTTTTATTATATTTTATCAAGTTTGCAACTGAATTACTTGATGAATTGCTAGATTTTACTTTGTATAATAGAAAAAACAGTCTCCATTACACTAACGTTCCTACTTGTAGCATCTGGAGAACCACCATTGCTGCTTTCCCACTGTGCAACCAGAGCAGCCATCCAAGAAGCCAGAAAGCAGCTTGTTTCGTGGGATGGCATCAACAGTCATAATTATGATGCATCATTTTGTTTTCCAAAGGGATCATTTACAACTTCCTCCATAGAAATTCGAAAGCTAAAGAATTATTTTGGTAAGGACAGAGCTTTCTCCCAAGAAATGTGAGATTGAAGGGCATTTGAGACCCAACTCTGACAATAATTCATCATGACACAAAATTTTGTTCTTTGGTTACTTAAGAATAATGCAGTTACTTTTTTTCTTCTTTTTGTTTGACGAGAATGCAGTGACGTATTTGATTACTATGCATCTTAGAACAATTATTATATTGAAAAGGCTATGAAAATCTTTTTTTACCAATTCAAATGGGTATTACGGAAGGTGTATGAATTCCTTGTACACAACCACTATGTGGTATTGATTTGAGGTTGTTAAACTTGTGGTCTTATTACATTTTGTGCTTCCCTATTATCATGTAACATGATATTGTGTTTAATTGATTATTTTGATTGTAAACTTTCGTTTAGTACACCGTCCGGGACACCGCGCGCATCGCGCGCGGTGTAACGGCTAGTATATATATATATATATATAGAGAGAGAGAGAGAGAGTCAAGATCCAATGAAAACCACATGTTATATGAAAACGTGAAAATCAAAATAAATGGGTACATTTTACATTTTAAGGGGTACATACAAGCAGTAAAGGGATACGCAAGACTTTCAGCTACTATTGATGAACAGTACACGCGTACCCCTTTAAACCTTCAATGTACCCCGGATTGAAATACAAGTATATACATAGATTAAATCGTGACCGTCCATCTCGAAATCCTACGGTCAATATATATATAGGAATAGGATCATGTGAAAACACAAACCTTAGGTGAAAACTAAAAACTTTTAATCTTGACCGTAGGATTTCGAGATGGACGGTCACGATTTAATCTATGTATATACTTGTATTTCAATCTGGGGTACATTGAAGGTTTAAAGGGGTACGCGTGTACTGTTCATCAATAGTAGCTGAAAGTCTTGCGTACCCCTTTACTGCTTGTATGTACCCCTTAAAATGTAAAATGTATCCACTTATTTTGGTTTTCACGTTTTCATATAACATGTGGTTTTCACTGGATCCTGACTATATATATTGTACACACAAAGAATAGTAAGTTTGATCTTATACAAATATTTGCATGATCTTAGAGATCACATTATAATTATTACTTCGTATATACTATAAGATAGGCGATTCAAAGAATGACATACACTTGTCATCACCACGTTGATCCACTTGTTTTATAGTATAGAATATATAGATAGATGTATAAACAAAAATGGAAAAATAGAGAAATGATTTATGCAGCCGAGTGCTGCATCCAGCCAAGCAGCACATGGGCAAATTTGTTTGTGTGCATAAATTAATCAAGTATATGACAAAATTACACTAAAATTGGTAAAAATGAACCAAAGATATCTCTATTATATAAGGGGAGGGGGGGGGGGGGGGAAGATGGTATCCCCCCTCTTAAAAGTCTTTTATACCTTTAATGAATTTTGAAAAAAATATATTAATGTGTCTAAATTATCCTTTTGCTTATTATATGATTAAAAATGAAAATTGCATTTATTATGTAGCTTAATTAGTGAAAAGCTTTAAACAATGAATTGAAACATTAATGGTTTTATTTTGAATTCCAAGTTATATATATATATTAAAAAAAACAGTTACGATTCAATAAAATTTTATTACTAATTAGCTATAAAAATTTTATTTTGATACACTTTATAATTATTTTTAATGATCAAATACAATTTTCATAAGYCTAAGCACGCATCGCGTGCACATAAAAACTAGTGATAAAATGAATCAAGGATATGACAACATCACACTATGATTTTGTAAAAAAAAGACAACGCGGGTCCAATTTTTTTTCCTTCACGTGATACGTGGCCCATTTGATTTGTCTTCACATTTACCTGAAATGACGATTTTACCTATGTGTGAAGGATGCATGCAGCACTAGGCTGCATGTATCCCGACTCGAGATAATAAACTTAACTTCTCATTTTTTTTTCCCCTTCTTTTCGTATACTAATGTTTAACCAACAATACATTTTTTACTTCTTTTTATTGAACAAACATGGAAAATAAACTTAATTATTTTTCCTTTCATTAATTTATCTTCGTTACCAATATTGAACCAACATGTGTATAGAATATTAGCTTCTCCACAAATTGGCGCCAATTTGAAAGAAACTCACCCCCAAAACGACACACCCCACAACACTTCACTCTCCTATTTCCCCACAAAAACTCAGCAATCGTTTCTTTGCGAAAAACCCTAAACTCGAAATTCATCAATGGCGGAACAACTCTCTCAGGGACGTCGACGACCCGAAAAACAACCACCCTATCCGCAATTCCACAAACCTACAAAGCAAAAGTCGTCGTTCAACCGACGGAAAATCCGCCTTTGGATCGAAAAATACCGCCTCAGTCCTCGCCGACGTCGCCGCACACCGTGACATCATCGACACCGTAATCCCTGTTCAATTCAATTCTAAGCTCCCTTTCGCCTGATTAGGGTTTTTCGATTTTCAAATTTGTTAATTTCTCTCATTTGTGTGTTTTTGGGAGCAGTTGAAGGTTGACGAGTGAGAATAAATTGCCGCATTGCTGCTGTATGGACCTCCTGGAACGGGAAGGACGTCGACTATATTGGCTGTTGCGAGGAAGCTGTATGGAAATCAGTTTCACAATATGATTCTCGAGCTTAATGCCTCTGATGAGCGTGGTATTGATGTTGTTCGTCAGCAAATTCAGGATTTTGCTAGTACTCAAAGTTCTCTTTCGGGTAATTTTCTTATCATTTTTGTGTTATGTATTGTTTTTGTCCATTGTTCTTGCTAATGGGTCTGATTCTGATCTGGTGTGAATATGAAATAAAAGGGCTAAATTAAGTAAAACGCAGTGGGAAAAGCGGCTGTATTTGAGGGCGGTGCTTGTTGCCTGAGAATGTTTATGTGGTTGTGACTTTTGATTATGAGCTGAATATTAATGTAAGCTGCATGTGCTGGCCGATTTCAGTAATTTATGTTGTAATTTGGGGTGTTTTGTCATATTGTTAGGTGTTATACATGTTTAAAATGAAAGAGGTTGTTAAATGATAATTCGCTAGGTTTTGAAGCTTCAGCACTGCCTGAAGCATTGCTTTGAATTTTTCTCAGTTAATGGCTTATTGTTGGATGTATCATAATTCATCAATCTGTATTGTTAAGGTTGAAATTATATCACAATTCATCTTCTTTGGTTATAGTTTAGTAAATATGCTGTCAATTCTATTGGTAAATAATCTTAATGTGATGTAGCATAACAAAGTGGCTAATAGTGTGGTTGCAAGTTGCCTTTATTAAGAGGTGGCTTTGAACTACCAGTTATAGATATTCGTATTTTATGGGTATGTTTGTTGATCAAGCATAGTCCCTTTTTGTATATGGGCCTTTGTATCTTCACTTTGTAATGTATACTTCGTATGTGATAATTTGGCGTATCTGATATGAGATAGGAATCTTGCATTTACTCATTTCTTCAGAAATTAGTTACATTTGCCTATTGCAGCATTGCAGTTAGTTATTTTTCTGGAAGGAATTTGATCTTAATTTTTGTTTTTCAAGCTTTGATTTGGTCACTKTTGAGTTGGAAGCACTCTGGTTACTTTATTTGACACATTGGTGATTATTGCTCTTATTCTGTCATTGGTAGTGCAAAGGCTCAAGTAAAATTGGTTTTACTGGATGAAGCAGATGCTATGACAAAGGATGCCCAGTTTGCTTTACGTCGAGGTATTGCTTATTTATTTGTCCTTTTCTTGCCTGTTTTTTTCCCCCTTACCCCTTCTCATGTGCAACCTTGTTAACTTTAGTTTTTTCTTCATGGATATAGTGATTGAGAAATATACAAAGAGCACAAGATTTGCCCTTATATGCAACAATGTAAACAAGGTCATTTCAGCACTCCAGTCAAGATGTACACGCTTCCGTTTTGCCCCTCTTGATCCTATCCATGTCACTGAGCGCCTTAGACATGTTATAGAAGCTGAAGGGTGAGCTATAAGTTTAGCTTCCTAATACATCAAATATATACTGCCTGTAAAAGTGTAAATGTGAACAGAAAAAATGTGTTTGAAGTGAAAACTCTGAATGTTTGCCATCTCTTATTTTAGTACCCGATTAGCCATATGAGTTCTCGAGCTCGATTTCTAAATTTTATGCTGTTACAATTTTCATTTTTTTTTTATTATTATTTTTTTTTTATGAAGTTTTAGTCATATGATTAAAGGATATATAATGGCAGTAAACCCTTTGAACTACTTTGCATAATCTTGTCCTTTGATTAATTTACTGGTTCTGTCTGCTGCAAGTTTATCTTTTTTTTTAGGTAATCATGAGTGCCCAATTGGTCATTTGCGATTTTTTCTAAATAGTAGAAGTGGGTGTTCGATAAGTTTCAGACAGGAAACAAAAAATAGCTACCTTTGTATCATGGAACTTCTGTTGAACAAAATGAATCTCTTTGCATGATTATCTAGCACAAAGGAAAACTTTTGTTGTTGCCCTATGTCATGATTAAAAGAGATGCTATTAACTATCTCTAATTTAAAAAATTTCCTTGTATAAAACATATAATTGTTTGTGGTTTATAGCTGTCTTTTGTGCTTGGATATTTTTTGATGCTGATTTGTTGATTTTTTAAATCCATATGTCTTTGTGTAGGCTGGATGTGACAGAGTCTGGCTTAGCTGCACTTGTGAGATTGAGTTCTGGAGACATGCGAAAGGCTTTGAATATTTTGCAGGTCTGYTGACCAATTCAAAGTACATTGTAGTGCTCCATTATTAGTATATGCCCCTTTATACAATGTCATARGTTTTATAAGTGCTTATGTCACTCGACAAGTTGATAACAATTAYTTGATATATTTCAATGAAACTATGAAAGATGTTTGGATCAACAGCAATTATTTCGCCTTTTACTCCATATTTATCATTGTTGTTTACTACGTTGTTATCATTTTTTGCAGTCTACTCACATGGCATCCCCACAAATAACAGAAGAAGCAGTTTATCTATGCACAGGAAACCCTCTACCTAAGGATATTGAGCAAATATCATATTGGCTTCTTAATGAGAATATTGCTACTAGCTTCAGCCGTATCCTATAAGTTAATTGTTCTCTGTTGTATTTGTCATGATTGAGTGACATTGTAGTCTTCCTTGATATGCATTTCTTAACTTTTCTTAGAGATTTCTGAAATGAAGACTCGAAAAGGATTGGCCTTAGTAGACATCATAAGAGAAGTAACAATGTAAGTTGCTCATCCTGACATCCAAGCACCCATTTCCTGAGCTTTCACAAACTAATCTGCTGAATGTGTCAACAGGTTTGTGTTTAGAATCAAAATGCCAGCAAATGTCCGAATTCACCTAATTAATGATATGGCTGATATCGAGTATGTGTTACTGCCATTTACTTTCATTTCTTTTTTCCACGAGCATTATGCCCTTATGACTTAATTCTTATTCTGGTCTTCTTTGAATCTGTGATTTAACTGACGATTATTCAGCTATGTTGATTGTAGTGTTATACAATGCCATAAGTTTTATAAGTGCTTCTTAGAACTAGATAACCTCTTTTGCAAATGCTTCGAGGATCTGTAAGKCTGTAACATGCTTAAAGAACCTAGCTGGTGGTGGCTGAGGGTAGTGATAAATTCATTGTTTGGGGCAAATTGACCAAACCTTTATATGGTCAGATTTGTGCTGATCTCTTGCTTTCCCTTCCCTTATAAAATTCATAAATCTGCTTGTTTTTAGATTATAGATATACCTTTTTGGATAGTCAATTAGTTAGGAGAGATGATGACGAGAATTGTTCATAAAATGCATGGCAACATCTACTAATTGTGGGTTATGCTGCCAACACCAAATGGGATTACAAGAGAAAAAAGATCTTACATGCTGAGGTTTAAATTAGTGTGTTTTCATTACTATTGTTGTCCATGCTGTTCAGTCTTTTAGTGCGTGTGGCTTTGCACTTATGCTTGAGCGTACGAAGAAGTTTACTTGTGCCACTGCAATTTAGCGCCATTGTGATGCCCTGGTAACCTTGGATTGTTAKGGACTTCGAATATTCAACAAAGGTTCTGTATGACTTATCCTGTTTTCAAAATTATCTTTTGGCCTTAAATTATTTAAAGGCTTTCATTGGCAAAGAGGGACTATGGCTAAGGATCCTTATGCTTCTATTTTTTTAAAAAGTATTACCCTTGGACCCTTTGTTCTTCTTTCATGATTGAAGTTCATCTAGGACCACAAGAAATTGGCCGGGATGTCTCTTCTATGGAAGTTGAGGAACAATTCTAGAATCCACAAAACCATCAATTAAGGCTAAAATACTTCAGAAGAGAGAGAGGGGGTTAGGATTGAGAACTGCCAAAGGTGGAGATCATCAAAAGAGTCTTACTTGAACAAAAGTTTCAGGAACTGGCTGGAGGATCTAAAGTGGTAGTTCCCTTCAAAAGAAAATGAGAGTCAGGCACTATGGTGCGTGGATCTTAAAGAGTGGAAAAATTGATGCTTTGTTTTTCACTGTCTAATTGCTATGGGCTGAGTTCTTTCATACTTCTTCTGTTTCCTTTCAAATGCAACAAAGCACTTTTACATGCATCTCAAGGCAAAATTTTGATCACAAACATCTGTAATTACATRTAAGTAAAATTTATATATTATGAAAGTATGTCACCAGATGAATTTAACAATGAAAGTGATAAGTGTGAATAGTGAGTGCATTTTTAGCATATAAAAAGAAACAGTGGAAGTAGAATTTCTAGACGAAGGCAGATCCTCTATGCAGTATTAGCCCTTTCTCAACATATAAATCTTGGAAAATGCTTAAGAAAAAAGTTATTTTGTTTGATGGGTGCTGGCCTGCTGGGAAATTGGTTAGTTTTTTTTTTGTGCGTGAGTTTAAATCAAGGGATTTATTCTTACCATGATAATATATTTTAAAAGAGCAACAACATATACTCCCTCCGATTTTTAATGTTCCGTGCAATTTCTTCATTTAGACGATTTTTAATGTTTTGTGCATTATGCTTTATTCCATTTTGGTACACACACACTCTCTCTCTCTCTCTCCTGCTTTTTAACCCCACCTTTCCTGACTTATCCTACTTTCCCTTACTTTCCCCCTTTTACACTCTCTCCTACATTTTGACCCCACTCATATTATAATACATTATTTTTAGTTTTTTCCCGGTAAATGCACATAACATTAAAAATCGGAGGGAGTGTATTTTTGCTCTTTGGAATTGTCGTGACCCTCATGCCTAGGGCTGATTATCGCACGAACCGAGACCGAACCCCCTTGGGCTCGGCTCGGCTCGGCTCGTAGGTTCGACGAGCCTGGAGAACTTGAGCTCGGCTCGAGTTCATTAAGAAATTAGAAGGCTCGAGCTCGATAGCTCGGCTCGTTTAAAGGCTCGTTTGTAGGATCATTAAACTTCAAAAATCAAACTTCAAAGTAACAAAAACATCAAACTAACAAGAAATTAATACAAAGTTCCAAATACCATAATCAATTACAACAAAATTCCAAATTTTATAACCAATTACAACAAAGTTTCATAAAATAAACAAACTAATATTCAACCAATTTTAATTTTAATTTGTTGGACGCCAAATCACCTTGGATTGTGGTTCCTAAAAACAAAAAAAAAAAAGAAGAAAAGTGAGTAAACAACATATCTAGCAAATAAGTAACAGATTATAGCACATAAACAGCAAAAAAAACACAGATTAAGAAAACATATTAAAACATAAAAATCAGAATAAAACATTAATAAAAAAAAAAGCATTAAAACAGATCTAAAACATCCATAAAAAAATTGATTAAAAGCAGCAGTATAAACAACATTAAAACAGTTTAAAATCATACACAAAAAACGAAAAACATAAACTAATTCAAGGAAAAACAACTAACCTATAGGGAGAGATCCATCCGCCATACGCCGCCGTCCTTCGCTGATCTGAGAGACGCCGTCCTTTGCTGATCTGAGAGCCGCCGGGAGTGAGGTTGTGTTTAGGGTTTAGGGTTTTGTTGGTGAATGGTGAGTGAAAGAGTGAAGGCTGACTTGCGTGACTGAGTGAGGAGTATAAGAGCAACTTGTTTTTTTTTWAAAAATTTAGATTATAACATTACAGCTAGCAAGCAAAGTAGGTGAAGGGTCGTGAATTTGTGATTCTCGTGATTCGTGAAGCTATGAATGAAGACCGAATCCCCTTTTTTTTCTTAATTCAAATGCTCTTTTTTTGTTTAGTTGTATTTTCCTATTTTGCCCTTCAATTGTATTTTTTAAAATCTAAATGTTAGTACTAAAATTATAGTACTAAACCTATATTTAAAATTATAAAAATATTTTTTTAAATAAGAATTAATTATAGTTAAAAAGCTTAACGAACCTATTCACGAGCTTTCGAGCCGAGCCTACTCTAGTTCAGTTTGGTTCGTTAAGCTACTGAGCCGAGCCGAGCCGAGCCTGAACTGTTCGCGAACAGGTCAGGCCAATTCTCGCCCCTACTAGTCATGCTTACTGTTTTGTTTCTGTACTGCAATGGTGTAATTAATTTGACTTTAAACCCTAAAAAAGCTAGGAGCTAGAAATCTAGGACCAATGAAATTCATATATTGATGACATATGTGTGTATTCATTATTGCTTGTGGACTACTCATTTGTTTTTACCTTGCAGGTATAGACTAGCTTTTGGATGTAGTGATAAACTACAGCTTGGATCTCTCATTGCCTCATTCACAAAGGCTCGTTCTGCATTAGTTGCGGCTGCAAAGTAGATCTCTGCTACAAAGTACTTGAGTTGCTTGCATTTTGGCCTGAACCCTGCTTGTTGAAGCTGTTGGACCTGACCTGCATAGTTGGCTTCATTTTGGCCCCAGATTTGTTCTGATTTTTCCTGTGTACATGTAGTTTTGAAGCTTGGCCTCTTCATCTTCTAATCTGAAACAATTATGTAAAGGGAGATCAAGGACATGTAACCGGGTACCTTCTCCGGGGTTAGAACTCAGAATGTACTTCGATGATCATGCCTTCAATCAAGCTGTCCCAATGTGTGTAATTCTATTGTCCCCCTAAGTAAATTATCTTGGTTGGCATGGTTGCAAATTATWAGTTGAAATATTAGTTAGAAAAAATTATTATCTGCCATTTCATGGAGCTGCTCTGCTGCTTCATCTACTWTTGCTGTTTTCTTCCCAGAGATGAGCTAATTGATACCGAATTAAAATGAATTCAGGTCCCCCAATGCCCCAATTTGTATTATCACTTTGAAAGTCCACSAGACATCAAGTGAACAAAATCTATGTGCGAAGTTACGCGTGTGCCATTTAACATGGAATTTTGCCAAATTAAGGGAGCTMAGAGGGTTCAAGATGTGCTATTTCAGTTTTGTACAGAGGCAGYTAGTATAAAAAGACAACCACATATCCATATGGTAAACAATGGCCAGTGTATGATTATTACAAAGCATGAAGCAGTGGCTTTTAAGCTCAATTGATTTTTTTTTGTACTTATTTGTTACATTTTAAACGTAACCAAAAAAATAAAATAAATAGATCTTTGTAGCATTTAAAAAGAAACAAATGACAAATTTTAAAAAAATTATCGTACGTTCAATAAATACAACACTAATTAGTAGAGACCATTCATTGGCTGGGCCATATATTGCAACAATGATCGTAAGTTTGATAAATACAACCAAGCAATGGCTATTCAATTTCTATATATACTATGAACAATTTTCTAAGGTAAAAACATCCAGTACTAAGACCATTCTGACCTCAAACTTTCCAGGATCAGATTGACAGAAATTTAAGAAAATGCATACAATATAACCATATCCCCGTTTTCTTTCTGATTATAATATCTGGAYAACTTATCCAGAAATATTGGTTTTCTAGCAACTAAAACTCAGCTGTACAACCACTTTCTGAGAGTTTTTATAATTTTCCTGACACTGCGGGATATGCAGATTGTTCTCACCACAACTTTTGATGAAGATTATACATTCTCTATTGGCAACGAAAACATCACTACAAAACTGGGATGCTGTAACGGGACTTGAGAAGAGTACATACAAGGCAAGGAACCTTCTGGATTTACAAGGACAGCATACCACCAATACTTCACTAGTAGCCATGCTGCAAATTCACTTGCTTCRTAAAAATTCCTTCTATATATGATTTCTTGTTTACATACTATCACTGGATAATCTATTGGACCACATAATCTCAATTTCRAGTTTTCTGGATCCATCTTTATTGCTGTCATGGTTAAGGTTGAATAATCCGCTGTAATTTCCTTCTGTCACTACCTTRTCAATTTGTATAGTGACTCTACCTAGAGTTGCCTGCATAGAGCAACCATATCAACAGATGGGAAATTGTCAGAAATTATAGGCAACTGGGCATAAATATTTAAAAGAAAATTTGCATCCATTTGTCAAAAGCACTAAGTCGGGTAATTTTCTCTGCTTGCAGTCCTCAAAGTTATCAGCACAAATTCTAAATTTCTAATCACCTTTCCAAACGTGTTCTTGCTTTTGCAAATGATGTGGAGTTTTTGCCCCTTTGGTGGCACATCAAATGCCCATGTAAAGGCTTCTTTCCAGTCTGGATTGATGCTATGATTCATGACCTGCAAGCCAACATGACAAAACCATAAACAAATTAATCACATAATAATGTGTTCACTATTTGATAAAAACTCACCTAATAACATGAAGCCAATGCAAGTATGTSTATGCAATGGTCATCTGGGTAAACGAGATTATATTATCAAGAAGAAATTGTTTAGGAGTTCACAAAAACGCTAAGAACAAAAAGGTTAGATCTTTTTTCTTTATTGCCAAACAAATAAAAAAAATCTTCCTCATTCATTTGATGTTCAGATTGAAAAAAATATATTCCTAAATAAAACATTTAAGAACTACCATACCAAAGCATGAATTAGAATAATGCATTAGGGGGGTAATAGTAGTCAAAATAGAAAATTAAGGTTAACTAAGGTGGTAACAAGGGATTTATGGAGTGGTTTTGTTAATAACATGGAAATGGCAGTAATAGGGGGGTAATAGTTACCTAGGGGTTGTTACCTAAATTTTCCTTGAATTTATTACCCCCCTTGAAGTATTAATCTCAATCCAAGCATGCCCTAACAGGAAAGTCTTGTAAAGTCATCAGATAAATGGTTACCTTGGTTTGTCGTGGAGGGCCATTTCCTATAGTCAACTGACAGAAAGCATTTGTGGTTCCCATAGCCTGCTTCAGATTGTGCCCACGGTTTATTGTGACAGTCAAACACCCTGGTAGGCAATGCAACAAACTGTCAGCTCTCTCATGGAAACTGGGAGGGCAGGTTTTCATTAACATCTGCAGGATCGGGATTGCTTCAGCAGCAACAATAGCTTGCGATTTAGCAGTATCTATAGGCATGGTTGACCATGAATGTTTAAGCAAGCATAAGGTATCCAACACAGATTCTTGTGCAGCCTCATTTCCAGATTTTAGAGCTGCTACCAAATGAGGAATACACAAAGTTGCAGCTTCAGATATGTGAAGCTTAGGGAAGTTGGTGAATATTACATGTATCGTTTTTAAAACTTCTTCATTGATGGTTGCCGAAGACCATAATTCTCTCTCCAATGCAGCTACAAGCAAACAAAATTAAGAGGGGAAGTTAGATACGTCAT
Organism: Bassia scoparia; assembly: GCA_008642245.1. Classification (NCBI taxonomy): domain Eukaryota; kingdom Viridiplantae; phylum Streptophyta; class Magnoliopsida; order Caryophyllales; family Amaranthaceae; genus Bassia; species Bassia scoparia. The sequence continues at coordinate 13,997 of SNQN01006310.1, read as the reverse complement.
TAAAAGCAAAACTGTTTTTCACACGACGAGGAAAAAAACTGATATCTTGCATCAATTGATCAAGATTTTAAATTTAAATTGGTAATGCAGGTGGAGTGGGATTACCACAATAAAACCGGAGAAGGGGAAAAAAGACAGGACTTATAACTAAATTTAGAGACTTCAGGGCAAGTTACACGTTGCATTCATACATAATAATTCCAGAGATATAATCCCAAAGCCTGTCCTTACATGTCTGCCTAGATATACCTCGGTCCGCCAAGTGACAYATTTTTCCCTAGATATTTAACTTTTATAGCATCGCATCAGCATGCAGTCATCTAAATCTGAAAATCCAATCTGGTATTCAAACCTTTAATAGGGTGCCTAACCTGAAGAATGTAGTCAAACTAGACTGTATATAACAAATGTGAATATTCAGCTATGCCAAGGGCCCAAGATGCTTTTTTAGATAAGAAAACTTTTATCATSAGCCTTAATGCATTACACTTTACACCCCCAACCAACCAAAGCACCCAAAACATGGATTGTAATTTGTAACTTAAAAAACACTTCTCCAAAACCCCCAATATTCACGAGGCCAGAAAAAATTAATAGAAAGTTGAWAGAGGATATTAATACGGAGAATTAGYTATAACACATATGCTGAGGGTCAATGATGTCAGTTCAAAGAGTTAGTTATTGGATCAGGATGCAAGGAGAGCATGAAGAAAAAATGTCAAGTGATGTAGGAGTAATATATAAGAAGCATAGCTGCTGTGAGAATCATCCAGAAATCTAATAAGGTCATTATATTGGGAGAGACCTTACTCTCTCGAAAGTTCTTTACACTGATCCTTCWATATAACTATATTTTAAATTTTAAATAATTTTTTATAGGAATATATAACTTTTATTTTGGCCCTGATTTCAGCGCTTGATTGTCTGTGTGTTGAGAAACTTTTGGTTCTTAGCATATAACCAAACCAGTACACCTGCATTTGAGTTTAGACTAATTTTTACCCTCTAAGAGCATTTAAAAACTAAAACCATGCAAAGAAGCTACAATATGGCTCTTGTTTTTTGTACTTCAACCACAAAATAAAAATATAAGAAAACCATCACGTTTCTAATTTTTTATTTTTTTTTAAAAAAAAATGCAGTAGTTCCCTCTTCTCTACTATCACACAGAAGAATGTGTGCCACTGTTTGCTATGCTCATAACATTCAGAATAATCTGATCATACAATTTCTACAAAAGCTGTCGGAAATGAGATTTTCAAATCAYAATAATTACAATTTACAAATGAAGGCACTTCGAAAAATTGAAGGTTATATTGTGCTAAAAGTTTGATACTTGGAGAATGGAGGGAGGCTAAAAGTGTAAGATGTCAACTTTCTAAGAATCAGGTACTCTATAAGTCCATCTTGGGCTGGAGTGAAGCAAATCAATTAAGAAGGTTTGACAAAGGGCTTTTGTACAGTTGTACCAAAAACGTCTTTATTTATTTTTGCATTTTYCTGGCTCTAAGTAAGGGGCTGAATAAATTACCTAAAGAGGAAGTCAATGCAAATGTTATGATAATATATGACAATCAAATCGATAAATCACATTTAATGCATCGAAAGACAAGGACAATTACATCAAGGTTGYAGGTTACCTGTCAAAGATCTAATGAGCTCATTTGATACATACTCCTGAAGTGTGTGATTTGARAATAGAAACCGAATTAACAAAGCTGCCTGGATGGAAATGTCTGAGCTGGAGGATAATAATTGCTCCTGAACAACAAGAATGCCACCTGCTTCTGCGACAGCACGTCTATTTGTTCTACTGCGCATGACAAAATTTTGCAATGCACAGATTGCAACCATTTTCATTTCCTCTGTTGGCTGATCTTCCAACAAACTTATAAGAGCACGACATGCAGATACAGCATCACTAGCTCTAGCGAGCCCTTCATGTTGTGAGAGATCACCTAGAGCCAAAGCTGCAAGCAGTCTGCCAGACTGTGATCTGGTTTGGGGATCAAGGAGATATTGTGACAGAGGTGCTATGGCATATTTAGTGATTTTCATCTCTCTAACTCTCACATTGTTAAACAATGCTTCCAGCAATCTTCCAGCTGCTTCCTCACACTGATGTGATCTTAGCAGGTCTAAGAGAGCATCTATAGCTCGGGCCTCAGCCATTAATTCAGCACTGCGACCATCACTTCTTTCCTGAACAATGAGAGCATTAAGAGCCACACTGATAGTACTTTCCTGTGATGAGTGCAACAATTTCACAAGAACCACCAGAGGCACCTCAAAGTAATACTCTACACTCACATGTAGTACATTTGAGAGAACCAATGCTGCTGATTCCCATAAAGAATCAGACGGCTGAGGATCATCCTGAATTATGACTTTGGAGAGCTCAAATATACCTCCAGCATCTGCAATTGCCTTTGGCCAGAGAAGGGACATTTTTTCAAGAGCCTTGACTGCTGTTTGCTGTAAGTTCAAATTCGCAATTCCTGCAAGCTGTACAAGAGGTATTATTGCACCTTTAGTCGTTATGTCTTGCTGGAAATGATCTTGGGCAAGAAGGTGACATAATAATTCAGAACTCAGTTGTTGAATTGCTTGAGAAGGTAATTCCAGAAACGATATCAAAGGTTCAATAACTTGGCTAGGAGTGAGTTCTAAGATTGTTAAACTCTGTGGCTTCTCCAGGATATTCACAAGAGCTTGCAGTGCACTGTGCTGTCCCCACATACTGAAATCAGGGCGTTGCAAAACATTAAATAGTGGTTCGACCATGGTGACTGCTGTTGAGCTCCTAGCAATTGCACCACTGTTAGTCAAAATGCGAAAAAGCTCTGAAATCGTCGAGCAAAGAGAGCTAGGGGCAACGGCGAGAATTTTAAGGCAATTATCAACAATACCACCATTGACCATATCCAACTTGCGGGGAGTTCGGTCCTTTCCCAACTTAATCAGAGCACATATGCTGGCCTCAGTAAGCCGATAGTTTGACCCAGAAACCATGGAAACAAGGAGATCCACAACATCATATGCTGATACATTCTCCACCTGCTGCTCATCATCCAACAATTTGTTAAAAGCACAGACACCAGATTCCACTACTGTATCAGTATCAGATCTCATCAATGATATAAGTGGCTGTATACATTCAGTGGCAACTGGTGACGATCTAAGTTTTGGAATGCTGAATAAAATAGAACACAGATCAGCTGCCTCCTTTTTCATTTCTAATGACGCAGAAGAAGACAAAATCCTGCATAGACTTTCCAGTGGATTTCCTTCAATATCAGTCAACAAACCAGCCTTTGAAGTATCTCCTGAGACCAACTTGAGCAATCCAAGAAGACCAGCCTCTTGTTCTAAATGAGATGTAGCATTAAGCATATCAACTAGAGGCTGAACAGCCTGGTTAACTGATTCAGAGTCTCTGACATTTTCAGCATTAAAAAGTTCATGCAGAGCCCTTGCAGCACTGAGCCTAGCAGGTCTTGATCCCAAACGAAGAACAGCTATTAGCTGGCTGAGTGAATTAMTGGCAGCTTCATGCCTAAGGAGCTCAGAGTTGGTGAATAATATCCGTAACAAATCAGCAATAGAAGCCTCAGTGATGTCTTGGGGTCCCAAAGATAGATACTTTGGCAGGGCTTCCAAAGCCCCTGCTTCTGCCATAATCAGTTTATTAGTATCACTACCATCTGCAACCAGGGTCAACAAGTGGACAGCCATTGGAGGTGCACTGGGTCTATCTGCCATTGGTCTCAAAAGATCAACCAGCAATGGTATAGCTTTACGTGCAATAGAGCCCATTCTCACATCTTCTATTGCAAACAGGTGCTCCAACACAGCTTGCTCAGGATTCTTTACCAGTGAAAATTCTTCTGTCAAGGCAATAAGGTTTGGCATGTCTGTGTCCACAAAACCAATTAGGGTGACTAAACCAATAACTGCACCTGAGTTTGCAATTGTTGTTATTATCCCTTTATTACCATGGCTCACAAGGCTAGCCATCGCCTGGGTGGCAAAGAACCTGTCAATCATCTCATCAGATTTCAGCAACAGTGCAAGCAAAGGTATGACACGTACAACTGCAGGATCACAAACAACACTTGCATCTTGAAATAGTATCGAGAGGAGTAGAGCACTAATCCACACACCCTCGGCATCTTCAAACTCTGCCTGCAAATGCAAAAACAGTAATTGAATGTGAACATCATTGTCACCAAACAATAGCCATCAATGATCATCATAATTGAAGATATCTGATTGTTTTCAGTATTTACTTGCATTTGTGACATTAAATACCAGGATTAGCCCGTAGAGACACTAATAAAGGTGTCTATGAATCACCATGCCTAACAGAGAGATTTCCTAGGAATCTTTATCATTGCACCACGTCAAATTCACATGGGGATAAGGACACGCATGTGCAACATATATCAGCTCTAGTAGTGCATATAATAAGTCAAGCTGACCAATCTAAGTTTCTACTCTCTAAGATAGATCTTCCATGCCCTCAGAAGCACAATGAGCAAGAATGCAGCACACATCTTGTTATTCAAATACATAATAACATCAGCTATGTTCCAGAAGCTTACAAGTGACTAATAAGAACTAGCGTAACACTAAATCTATGAATAACAGTGAGTCAATTAGCAAAGAGAAGTATACTATTCACATGTATATTAGTATAACAAAGAACTACAGAAACGCTATATAAAATATTAGAATCAACCCGTCAAACATGATTTAGACCTATCAACAACTTGTGATTCTCGATTTGTCAGCTGATTTATTAGGCAATAAAACATTCACAACAACAAATAATTACTAACCATGTCCAAGTTTCTACTACCTTGTGGCAAATTAGACTATTGCTAAAAATATCAGTTAATCAGTATGACTATTGTGATCATACTGGTGGTTGGTGGAACAGATTATGCACGGGTTGTGTGATTAAAAACTAAAAGCAAATTGTCTTACGGTTACATTGAGGAAACCATTTGGTAAAGCCATACCTGTGGGTTAGAAGTATAGCTTGCAAGCTTCTCGAAAAGGACTTCTACTCCTCCAGCTTCCATTACAGMATGTTTATTCCCCTCATCAAACGAAGACATTATGGATAGCAACCACAGCGCAGCTGTACCTCCCAAAACAGAGGCCGGATCAGGAACCCCATAATCATCATCTTCATGAAATGATGTTCTACGCCTTGARACTTTAGGAGTTCTTATTTCAATTTCTACAGAACAACAACCAGAATTTTTCCTTATCATACCAACTAAAGAGCTTATCAGGGGTCTTAAATATCCTGACAAATCAAGTGAATCCATTGACTGCTTTTTGTGCTCTTTTGCAGCACAAGTAAGTAATGCAGTCCCTCCGACTTTGACCTCCAAAACAGACGAATTCATAGTCCTTTTTGCTAGAGAAGTTATTGTTTTTGATTTAGCAATCAACATGTCAGCTAGCACCACTGGTTGATCTCCACAAAGCCTAGAAAGAATTACAATCACCTTGTCTTGAATCGCAGGAGGCCCTTCAGCTAGGCAATGAACAAGAGGTTCTAAGCTTGATGGGACTTCAGCAAGGGTAGACCAGAGTTGGTATGTAAAATTAGCCCTCTGTTTTGTTCTAGCCAAAAGCGAAAGAACTTCTAAAGCATCTGCAGCACCAATCTCATCCAAATCCATTGTACTTAATGACTCAACAAGAGCGAGAACAGCAAAACGACACTGAGAATTGCCTTTCAGCACAGCCCCAACTGGAAAGTGCTTAAGTAACTGGTATAAGGCACGTGACGCATTTTTCTTGCCTTCTGCAGTACCTTCTCCCAAGACTCTTGTCAGAGCTGATACAACATCTTCAGCTAGAGCTTCAGATGCAATCTGAGTATCAGAGAGAAGATTGGCTAGTGCAGCAACAGCTGCCTCAGCAGCATTAATAAAGGAAGTCTTGGCAAGCTTAATCAGAGGTCTAACTTCTCCTTCAGAAATACAAGATATTTTGTTCGAACTTTTTGTTCTTGCAGGTCGTGACAGAGCACCTAAGGCTCGAGCTGACTGTGTGGCTACAAGCTGTGTCTTGCTGGTCAAAAGCTTCATGCAAGGTTGAATAATCTCATCAGTTGCAAGACTATCACAAATCTCAGGTCTAGAACTAAAGAGATCAGCAAGAACAGAAGCTGCACACTCTTGGTTTTCTTCATTTGAACAATTGAGCACTTGGACAAGAGACTTTAGTGCTTTGTTATTTAAACTTCCCCTCTGCACAAGCTCTTTATGTGATGCAATAGTAAGCACGTGACCCAATACCTTAATTATATGGCCTTTCAAGCTTGGAGACTCGCCTAAGAGCATAGCAAGCAGCTGATTGATGGTTGCTGTATCAGCTGTCCGGACAAGCTTCATTAGTGCTTTGGCTGATGCTTCTTGCCCCTTTTGTCCATCACTTCTCAGAAGCCACAGAAAAGCTGGAACAGCTCCAGCACTCTCAACACATGCACGAATGTCTTCACTGTGACTACACAGATTCCACAGAACATGAGCTGCATCCTCCCTTGCCTTTGGAGATCCTACCTCTAGAAGTTGCACTAGTGGTGGGATTCCTCCCGCTGCAGTAATAGCCCACTTACTATCATCAACTTCATCAGTCAAAATAACCAGCAGCTGAGCAGCATGCTCCTGATGTTGCTCGCTGGATAGTCCCAACAATGAAATCAACAATTGAATTCCTTCTCTCTTTCTGATAGCATTCCAGATGTCTACTCCATCCGTGCACAAGCTAGTCAGAGAAACAATCAAGTGTTCCTGCACCTCAGTAGCAGCCATTGTTATCAGGCCAGTTAGTATCTTCTTTGCCTCGGCATGATTAAGCCATTTTGAGAGAGAAATGTTCCCATAGAGACTGGACATAGCTTCAAGTAGCCGATCCTGCACTAGCTTATTGTCACGAGGCTTTAGCAGTGTGACTAGTGTGTCTTCTAGTTGCTTCAAATCAAATGGTTCTTCTTCAATGGCTGATTTCTGTTCGAAGACCATCAAGGTATAGGCCAAYGCTCCAATTATGTCAGCAACTGGAGCAGCTAACCGGGGAGACTGGGCAAGTTCTCCAAGATATTTAATTAACGCAGACATTCCACCACAAATATTAGCCAGAGCTACTGTGGCATGCCCTTGGAGAGCTTGACCAAATTCCCCTTGCATACCTTCTTTAGAAGGCGCAACTATGGCACCAATAAGAATAGGAACGCCACCAGCATCAACAACAGCTTTCTTAGCTTCATCCGATTCTAAAGAAAGAGCCTGCAAAGCATCAGCCGCGCTTGCACGTACAGAGACCTCATTTTCCTGACCAACAAGGTGGAGCAAAGCTTTAAAAGCTCCAGACTGTATCACTTTGGGTATGCTATCACTAAATGCCAACATCAAACGAGCCAAAAGAGAAGCAGCATTGGATTGGGAAGCTGCGTTGTCAGAAGAAAGAAGGCCCACAATAATATCCAATCCTCCACCGGCAAGTGCAGCTCTCCAATATCCATCCCTGTCACCACAAAGATTTCTCAAAGCCCCTGTCACAAACCCTTCAACTATCTTGTCTTGTTGATTCTTTGGATTTAGCTGGTCCCATAGGGTTGGGACAACACCCTCAGTGACAAAAATTTTCACACCCACATGATCATCAGCTACTCCACCAGCAGATACTTCATATATTGCTTCAGCAGCTGCTTTTCTAGCCTCGACTGAATCCGATTTCAAAAGTGAAAGCAATGGAGGTATACAACCACCTAAAAGCACCTTTAATCTTAAGTCTTCATCTCTACAAAGAACGCTGAGAGTAGCAGCAATATTCACCTTAGCTCCAGGAGTACCAGCCCTAAGTATCGATATAAATAATGGCATTGCTTGGCCATGTGAACCAATAATTGTCCTTGCATCCCTCCTTTTTCTGACMACACCAAGCAACCTTGCCGTAATAAGTTCTTTCTCATGTGGTGAAGAGACGTTGGCATGCAGCTGCTCAATAAGTCGAGCAACTGTATCCATTGTACTTTCCTCCTCATCCTTTGGTGCCACTCCATTTGGTTCCCTGAGAGTGATCGATCCATTAGTTTCTCAGATTTAAGCAGTAACCAGAGGATAACAAGTAGCAACACTTTAACAAACTCTTTTTACAATTTCATGATCATCCAGCCTTTTACAACCATTGCCAAATAAAAGAGAGAAATTGTAGGACTGGATAAAAATGTGGATCCAATGATAATACTCAACTACTTTCGTGATTCTCTACCTATTCAGGTCCAACTTATAGCATCCAACTCCAAACGAGACACAGGGCATCCAAAGTTCAAAAGGGATATAATGCGTGGAATTTGCCTCAAATGACACAAACTGCAAATAACATGAACATATGACACATTTTTACTGTTTCAACATCTAGCAGCACAAAGCTGCAWTTACTAAACCTAACAGCTAAGTGTATTAAAAATGAYATCTTTGTGCTAATTTTTTTGGTTAACGGGAGAAGTTCCTATCAATGGTAGCATATGACCCAAAATTCATGCCAACTAAACATATCTTTCATAAAACAATACAAGACATGGAAATTATACTTTTCTCCAAAAGATTTGGCCCCCTCTTAATTTTCTATTAGCAAATATATAAAAGATTAGAGATAGATATTTCAGTTGGTAGGAAACACAAGTATAAATATTTATTAATAAAATAATCACCTTTGCCCTGAAGCTGATATGAGCTCTCCTGATTCAGGAGATGGGAGATTTGGCATTTGCAACAACAGTGCCAGTTATACAAATTTACTAGGCCACCTACCAAATGAAAAATCAAAATCATCAATATATCACTAAAACAACAACAGTACTAAATTGGCAATACAAAATCTACCAAAAACATGTTAATACAATAAATTGTGCCCCAAAAAAATTGAAACTTTCACTTCAATTCACTACCAAAATGAACACCCACTTAAATTTGATAACCTAAGTGATCCAAATTTGTGCCAATTATGCAACATCAGTGCATAAGAACCCTCATTCAGTAGAATAAGCAGCTTGCAATACTGAATTATAAAGATAAATGAAACAAAAGGGCAAACAAAATTTGTAAAAAGAATTACCTTCACCCCAAAAACAATAAATATCGTGCCAATAATTTCACACTAAAAACCCGATCTTCAACAAATTTCCAGGAAAATGGTGAAAATGAATCGCAAATGAGTGACTTCGAATTGCATAAAAGCAATGTGCTAAGATCAGATCAGAATATCGCATAATCTAGGTAAAAATTGAAAAGGAGATAAAAGTATGAAATTGTGAAATTAATATATATCGAAACAAAATAAAGAAATTACAGGGTTCAATGGAATGAATTATAAAAACAATTTACAAAATTAAGAACAAGAAGAAATTATACTGTACAATTGAAGGAAAGAAATGCTCGTTAATGGAGGAAAATGAAACAGAAAGAGGAGAGGAAAAAAATTGTAAATTGAAAAGAAATTCTTAAAAATTCTGATAAAAAACAGTGTGAATTTATTTTCTTTTTCTTCTTTGTTTCTGAATTGAATTTCTCTCTCCTAAAACAACAGTCTTCTGGGGTCACTTTCTCTGTCATGTGTGTCATTTGAAGGTCTTTTATTTTAATAATAAAAACAAAATAATTTGGGTTTCATTACTACTATTGGTTAATTTAATTGAATARTTGACCCATAAAATTAAGGAAAATTAAAAAATGAAGAATTGGTGTGATGTGTGATTGTGAGTTTTCAGGTGAAAATCAGATGAATTATTATATGGTGGAACTTGGAAGTGTGACAATTGGTTATATTGTAGGTGCATAATTATTATTATTTACCCTTCAATTATTGAGTTAGCTCCTTCAACTATTTGTCCATCAAATTATGAATTTATGATTCATGATGGAGTGAGGTTAAAATGGGGTGGTCACTTTGTGGGATTTTTTTTATATTTTTTTTTTATATAGAAAGTTGATTAGATATGAAGATGATGATCAGCGAAGCAACTCTAATGATACGGGATGTTGGAATTAAAACCCTTTCAAATTATATGATTCCAAATATAATCTTAGAGGTTAATATTTGGAAAAATTAATATTGAAGCACGATAAATGTTTTTGATAATATGGACTTAATTTCGTTTTTTTTTTGGAACACATGTACCATTTTATGATGAAAATATGTATTGATTTTTGAACGGAGATCAACATCTCTGGTACTAATATARTAAATACGTACAATGTTCTTCTTGTAATCTATGGTTCATGAGTGGGGTTAAAAAGGGTGGTGATCGCTTTGTGGATTTTGTTGCTAGAGTTGAATCTCTTGAAGTTACAATTTCAAAGGTAAATGGGAAAAAAATTGATTAGACGAGCAAATTAAATAACTTCATTATTTAAAGTTTAGCAAAAGTGTCGTTGAAGCATAATAGATGTTTTCAATAATATGGAGTACTCTCGTGTTTTAAAACATATGCACCATTTTTACGATGAAATAAATTAAAGTGTGTATTGTTTTTGAACAAACATCAACATTTTATGATCTCTATATATTAATACAACATAATGTTCTTCTCAATTGAGAGTAATACTAAAAGTGACATATTTTCTTTTATAGTTGTCGATGGCCTTTTTCAATTTCAATTGTTGGAGATAAGAATTTGTATATTGTTTTTTGTATGATAGTGTTATATATTGTTCTTTTTGGGAAGACTTCAACTTCAATGCCTACTATGACATACCTGTCTCTTATACACATCTAGATGTGTATAAGATATATAATAAGTACAATCAATCACGTCATAAGTCATTTAAATGACCACTTCACATACATGCATGTAAGTCAGAATTATGAATACATGATCAACATGAAATTATATTCATGATCAAATTAAATGACACAAAACTCTAACATATTAGGGGAATGAATAATGACCGAAACTAAATAAAAAGTGTTACTAGAGTAAACAAATTAGACTATTTTATTTGGATCAATGGGTTGGCTTAGTCCCTAAATAATGAATCAATAGTATTCATATTTTAATCACTCATGGACCAAGTAATGTAATCCTTATAACTAAATAAGACTAATTCTATATATTTGAATATCCACTCCTAATAAGGCTAATCGTATTGCTAATAGTTTTAATTTGTAAGTACTCCGTATGKCATTTTTTAYTCAATTTGACGACATGACGATTTTAAGTTACTCGGGATTACTACTACTCAATTTTWATATCCTCAAAAATTGCCTAATTATATGAACTCAACAACATAACATCAACTACCTTCGATCTAAAACCGTTATGCTCGAAAATAATAATTGTTGTAAGAATCGAAAAATGCATGTTTTAATTAGTAGCTCTTTAGTTGTTTGAGATCTGCACARTATAAGACAACCAAGATGAATTTAAAAAAAGCAAAGATTGAGACTAGTCGTCTGACTAGATCTAGACTATTGAGACTAGTATTATTTTAGGTCTTACATGAATAATTATTAATTAATTAATAAGGATTATGTAATTAATTGCATGCTAATAAAGATTGATTGTATTCCACATGCTAATGATGCCTCACTCTACTCTAACGTACTAAAAATTAACTAACTATAGAGTACGGACAATCATTTTAGGTTGCTTGGGATGCTTGGGAGTTTTAAATTCAGTGTATGATACAATTATTGGACCAAACCTTGTTACATTAGGATGTCTTTAGGGTTTGAGATTCTTTTTGATGTATAATGATGCCTCCCAAAAATATTACAGATTTTTTCAAAGCGTTAGTTTTAATAAGGTGTCTTGAATGATTCTCGATAAATTACCAAAATGTTCTCTTAAGTGGGTGAAACGTGATGACTGATAAAATACTTGAGTATGTAAGTCATGTATTCATTGATATATGTCTCTAACTTATAAGAAAGAGAGTAGTGTCTCGTACTCATTATATCATACCCTTCATAACTTTAGTTTATAATAATTACTTGTTTTATACTTATTGGTTAAACGAAACTAAAAAATTTACCCAAATACTTCAAGTTTTATAGTTTTAGAAAAGCTTATTCATAATGTAACACTTTTGCAAATTATAGCAATTTTTTAATGCTTGTCTTTGAGTGAACTAAGATCGCACATGAAATAAGTTTTACAAATCTTGTTATCGTGGATTTTTTTTGTTACTTTGAACAAATTAAAATAAATTTAATTATCTTACATTTAGTAAGAGTAGTTGAAATGAAATTGATGTAAGGACTCAATTGAAAACTTATTAAAGAATAAATGTAAGGTTATGTTTGTTTCCTTTTCTCTTTGTTTTGTTGTGTTGTCCTTATTACAAAAAATAAAAAATATACCCCTTTATGATGTTTCTAGAGTTCATACCACTTCTCTAGAACGTTTATATTATATTTTATTTATTTATTTATTTATTTATTTATTATTATGGGATCAGTATTAACACACACTCTTCAAGCTACTAACTACTTATGACATTCAACCTGACATACACATTATTTAGCTATTTTCCTTAGAATCCCTAAATAATAACGTAAGATGATAAAGTACGAATGATGGAAGAGTAATATAAAAATAATAAAGCTAAGCTTATAATTTTTTGCTCAATGTATTCATTGGAGTGAACAGAAGATTCTGTACTTAGTGTCCGTAATTAAGAGATAATACAGATGCATCAGATTAAGATGACAATGATCCTACTCCAAAAGAATAAGAAAATTTAGAAGATAATGACGTCGATCCAAGAATCTTATCGTTTTCTCCATTGCCTTTAATAAGTTCATACGATAGGATCTTAAAGAATGCAATATTGTGAGCAGTGACACATAATTCAAGTGATTATAACTTTTTTTCAGTTTCAGAAGTTTTGGATCATACTCATCCTCATCCTTGTGGCTCTCTAAACACAAAAAAAAAATGCATATTATTTATCAATTTACTATTGCACAACTCTTTTAAACATAAATTTACAATTGGTTGTACCTAGCTTTAGGTACAGATACACTATTTATTTATTTTTGTAAAAAATCGTTCATTTGTTAAACATAGGTATGTTCTTTTCAACTTATATGTACTTATCCGGACTTAATTTATATTGATTCTTATTTTGTGAGAGAGATAATATAGTAATAAGTATACTCATCAGAACTTGTATTATTCATAAGTGATAAAATAAGTTGAAAAGAACATAGACATAGCCATGTTGTTTAGTTACAAGGAGCAGAGATAATTAGAAGTTGAAAGGTAAATTACAAAATACAATCAATAATAATAGAATCACTAAATCACTACTAGCTATAGTAGTACTTGGGGATAGTAGTAGTCTTAGAGCAATAGAAGAGTGTGATGATCACAAATCACAAATCACTAGTATTTATTGGAGGTTGTATGGCCATATGGGTGGGTGAGTGAATCACAAGTTACAAACACAAGATATTAGAATTATTTACAAATAGTGATGTTAGCAAATCAAACATCTATCTCCTATTGTTGCGATATATTGAACCCTTATATTTTAATTTTATTATTCTATTATATGGTTGTTGAGATCAACTGGATCATTACATATACGGAGTATAATATATTTAAGACGATATATAAGTAAGTTTATTCGCACCTAATGTTATCTCCGGTTATCGTGAATTCGTGATTAAACTTTTAGTCAATCATCAGAGAAAAAATAATACCGTACTTTGTACTAAGGCTCCGTTTATTTCGACAACAAAACAATTTTCATGGAAATCATTTTAGGAAAAAACGATTTTCAATGGAAAACATTGATTTAAAAAAAGTTTTCCTTTGTTTGTTTGATTAAGGGAACTCATGAAGAAAAGAAAAATGAATAGAAATGAGAGAGATTAGGGGAATGAATAAGAGAGAAGTAAGAAATGAAGGGAAAATTGTGGCATTCCTTCTCTACAAAAGGAAAATGATTTTTTCCCAAGTGAAT
>SNQN01006309.1:5526-31917 GCA_008642245.1 Bassia scoparia | reverse complement strand
ACACTTCTGCGGGCCTTAAACTAATGACACATCAGTTCGAATGGAAGGACAAATAAAGTCATTTATCCCATACTCAAGTATATTCTCCATACGAAACTACATATGCATTAACCGTCACCATAGAGCGCCATGATTCCATGATTACATCCAACAACATCATTTCCATATCCAATGCACACAGACTCATCATTCTATCAATTCTTGGCTCCACTTGACCTGCACAGTATCATGAACACTCCAATTCAAATTCCAAAAAGATGTTGCAATTAAAAAAAAAACAGAGACAAGTCCCTGTGACACCAAACTTCATGCGATGCCTTGACTCAAAACATAATCACCCATAAACACAGTTCTTGGTTTTAAGGAGATCAGCCACATAATCTGAATAAACACTTTTAACTTGTATTGAACTTTGAAGAAAGAAGAAGAATAATACAAAAATAAACTCAATAAATTCCGACATGTCACACATCCCCCACACTGTCTAAACAGTTTCTCCCTACACACCTCCATCATAAGCTCACTATGTTACACATATCGTGTAAATACCCAAAGTATATTAGCGATGAAAAATCATCCGGTAAGTCCAAAGGGCCCTCCTATTCGACGAGCGACACTACCCGTGTAGGCCAACCAACGTAAAAGCGCAATCATTCATCTCCTCCTGAGCCTTGCAGCTCTACTCACTCTCCAAATACTACCACCCTCCAAAGGCAACAAGACCAATACCACGAGATGAATCTGATTCATTACGCTCCACTTATCCTAGGTTATGCATATCAGTCTGTTACTACACCTCACTACAGGAGCGCGCCACAGCTGACCACGTTCGTAACTCCCGTAATACACCCACACAAAATCCGACTCTATCGTTTTCAGTACATCTCACTTCCTTAAAACCTGATCAAGGGCTAAAAAAGAAACGAGAGCAGTTTACTCAGCCCGATATTACCACAGAATAGAAAGGCAAAAAATTCATAATTGCCAAAAGAAAGACGAAATGTTCAACAATGCATGCTTTAGCAGTGACCTGATAAATATTCTCCGGATCGAACATACTTTGTTACTAGCAACAATCTTTAAACACACCGACGACATATAGTAGCAATTACACTCTTATGTGAAGCACATCATACTCATTTATAAAAATTAAAATAATGAAAAAAATGTCTCTTCAAATGCTCAAATAAACTAAAACAAATTCCTCCAGTAAATATGCTATTGCCGGGTGCCCGCAAATTGAAAACAAACGTCATCAGTGCATTAGCAAACCACTGACAAAAAAAAAATTTACGTTAACTTCACATTGGTTCAAACACTTAAACATCAGAAAACAAA
Source organism: Bassia scoparia (assembly GCA_008642245.1). Lineage (NCBI taxonomy): Eukaryota > Viridiplantae > Streptophyta > Magnoliopsida > Caryophyllales > Amaranthaceae > Bassia > Bassia scoparia. The sequence goes on along the minus strand of SNQN01006309.1, from coordinate 30,579 downwards.
AAAAGAGAAGAATACCAGAGGGTTTGTCGTGCGATATCCCAGCATATACGCTCTTGTACGCCATATATATCATCCTCAGGGTCACCTCACCTGGTGTGCGCACCAAACACCCAGATTCTTCTTATGTTGCCGTAAATGCATCTGCAACCTTTCCTAGAACTACCAAGCCCTCACCTGCCAAGAATCAAAATGAAGAATAGAATGACAATCCTCCTTTATTATACAAGTCAATACCATAATCATACTTTCAAATCTAAACAGCTTAAGCACAAAAAGCACCAAAACGATGGTATAGACAACAAAAAATTAGACAATATAATATGCTTCAAAAAGATGGTTGCTGTCATGACTTTCTCCTTTCAAAAAAAAAAAAAAAAAAAAGGTCATGACTTTCAATAATTCGTTGGACATTGGAAACATAAAAACTATAGGGCCAGGTTCATGAAAGGTCTACACATAACAAGCATGATGTATTCAACAAGAAAACATATATTCTTAAAAAATAAAAATAAAAAAAAAATTGTAAATATCTTCTTCCCTTTTGTTGTTAATGTTCCTTAAATGGAACCAATTCTTCAATGTTAGTCTTATTATAAGAATTTTTCTAACTTTTAACTTCAACTTTTATCCCACTTTCCTATATAAAATAACCATATTATTATTTTCATCCAATCATTATAAATTAATCAAGGTTAATCCACTCTAATTACTCCCAAAATAACTTTCCACCACACCATTTATAACCTCCATTTATACTAGATAAAAATCAAAACTCTCTTAAATAAGAATCATATTATATTAACTCATTCTCTTAATTAGATTCTTTTTTCTTATTTCTTTCCCCAGTTCCAATAAGACAAACAAAAAGGAACGGAGTACAAAACAAGAAAAAACAAGCTTTTTTTTAAAAGACAACGTGCCACAAAGGTATAAAGCTTTTCTTAAAAAGAAGAAAAAATTAAGAATTATATCAACATATTTCTGCGTAAAAACAAGTTGTTTAGTTGCTTCAATTTGCAAAATTTCAGACTAAAAAACCAACTAGACAACCAGAATCATCAATTCAGAGCTATGCATGCACCGATGTAATTACAGTGTCACACTATTGCTATGGTCAAGAAACTTAATGTGTATCCGCCAACTGTTTTATCTATATAAACATCGGTTTTATATCAATAATTGCTGCGCGGATTTTTTTAAAAAAGTTGCACTATCACTTCCCTTTTGAATGTGTACTTACCTTAATATGTCACTGATGTACAGAGGTTTGGTTTATGAAGAAGAATAAAATATGGATTGGGTTTTTGGGAGAAAAGTTGAGGTCAGTTATTTTATGAGGATTGAATTCGTGAGGGGGTTGGTGTGTCATGGAAAATTCTTTAATACTCAGTAATATATATAGTGTCGTCATTTCCAAATTCACATAGTGGACCTCCAACTGCGTTAAATTATCACTTCGGTTAACATATTCTAGCTAACCTAACCCAAAAACCCACCTTTGTCTCACCTCACTCAACCCACAACCACCACCCCATTCTTTCTCTCTCCTCTCTCACAACCACCCACGCACCGCACCCATCTACAAACAAACCCACCCACCCACAACTTAGTCACACCCACCTCCAAATGAACCCACAAACTCAATCAGCCCACCTGATTTCGCGGATGAACAATTGTCATGCAAACCCGCCCAGCCTTACAACTCCCCCCCCCCGACCCCGCCGCAAACCCACCCTAAGCCCAGCCCTAAATCTCGCCAAATCAAATGGGGACATTCACCAAAACCCTATTAGAGAAATTAATTGGAAAATTGTGATCTGATATGTGTGATCGTGCTTTGATGTGAGCGCTAGGGTGGAGATGGTGAGTGGCGCGAGTGGTGTCGAGTTAAAGATGGTGAGGTGCATGTGATTCGCAAGAGGTGCTCGAAGAACCCATTCTCTGCAACCCGCATTGTGCAGCCTTACAACTCCGCACCCAAAACACCACCCCAAACCCCACCTCTAACAACAGTCCTCCGAACCCTAAATCCTCGCAAAATCCAATTGGGGGATTAGAGAAATGAATGGGAAATTGTATGGTAGTGTTGGAGTGAGCGGCTTGGTGCGAGATGTGAGGTGATATTGAAGTGAGCTGCTTGGGTGAGTGCGTGAGGAGCACAACTGCACGATGTGGCGAGTTGTGAAGGATATGAAAATCTGCATCGTGGTTCGCGCAAGTTCAAAATACCCAGTTGCAAGAAGAGAGTGGATGTTTCTACTAAATAGTTGTGAACAGAGGCAGTGCAAGGAAGAGATGGTCATAATGTGAGCCGTCTTCGCTCAATATGAGGTCGTAGTGACAGCTACTATATAAGGTGAGAGAGTGGTGTTGATGTTGAATGAGTGTGTGCTATAGCTGGGACAAGCGTGAGTGAATTGTGTAATTGGCTAAGAATGTATTAATCTAGGTCTATCCACAATTATGGCCACCATGTGGAAATACAACTTCGGGCCCACTACATGAATGTTTACCAAGTTAGGCCACGGGCCACGTGTGAGTATATGAAAAAATATTAGTCAAACCTACCGTATGAGAAAACAACTGTTTTCTATCCTATTTCTTTAGCTGCTTCCAACTGGGACAGTTGCCGAGGTTTGAAGCGAAGCATCAACACATCAAGGCCAAAACCCGATGCTTACACATATGGAATTATCCCATCCTTATATAATTTTTCATAAAATGAGTTATTCTGATGGATTATAAGAAAATTATTGTTGTGAGGAAATGAAGACCAATTTGAAGTCTAACATGTCCAACTATGCTCATTGCTCCATTACTAGCCATATTCATCTAAACATTTTGTTTCAAAACGATACATTCACTACCTATCCCTCAAGTCACTTTATGCACACGTTGCATATGAATCCAATTAGCCAATCGATGTAAAAAATATTACCAAAATATCAACCTTAAGAAACATAAAATATATATGCTTATACCTTGGCTGTCTAATTGTCTTCCTGTTCCATTTTGACGACAGCAAGCTATGCCCACGTTATCCAGCTGAATCTTTGCCTTATCGCAACCCTTCGCTGATTTTAAACAGCTGCATCATTACATTTTGCCAAGAAACCCTCTAGCTCTCAAGGGGAATTAGCTCTCCCGATGTTGATGACCTCTCTTTCCAGAGCGGCATGACAAACTCAGGAACAAAACAACAATTTACTGTTATATAAACCATCCTAGAGTAGTAAAAGCTGAAATGTCACATTGTGATTTTACTAATTCCATCCCGATTGGAATATTTAGATTCTTTATTGGTGACTGAGCTGAATTTGAATTAAACCAGAAATAGTCAATTTCTTCTTACTTTACACCAAACCCACAATATTAACCTTGAGCTTGAGCCGAAGCCGGGGAGCCATCTCTATCTCGTGACCGTAGCGGATTTATCCTCTTCCTTCTCTGCACTTCTTCCAGATATAAACTTCCACATGGCTATAGACTGACCCAGAAGCTGCAGAACCAGATTCTCCTGCACATATGAATCGATAAAATACCATATCTACAACCAAAAAAAACCAACATTCGTTAGTAGAATTAAAATGGTTCATGAAACTAACTCTTAAAAATTGATACACTAGACAAGTACCAAACCAGCCAACGAATGCCAATACCCATCTTCCTTTATCACCACTATACCCTCCACTAGTAAGACTTAAGGGCAAAAGAAGATAGCAGCACAATCGAAATGAATTCAATCCTTAACATCCAAGAAAATATTATATCGAGATGGGGTCGGTCTAGCAAGTTACCACTTACAAGATCCAACAGAACAATTGACATAGAAGTACTTGGTCTATATTTCAAACAAATAAAGAGGACGCATGCCCATAAAATACCATAATTCTTTTTTAAAATTGCAGCTAATTCCAAGCAAATGGCATGGCGAGTCATAGCTGACTTCTACAGCGACAACTCCAGCCTCCAATATAATTATTAGTACGTTTGCTCTAGGTAAACTCAAATCCTAGACGTGTCACAAATCTGCAAACTACTTCATAACCACTGGAAACTTTCAATGTCAGTAATATAAGAATCAAGAGAAAAAGGACCAGAATATCTCACCAGTGCTAGCAATTGCTCACTAACTGTATCATTAACCATACAAAAGCAACGCTGGTATGATAATTCAAACTGCTGATACTAACCTTCGAGAACACTGCTTCCTAATGTGTATGACCTGTATCACTGTGATGTTATTTCTGTTGAGTAATCTAGCTCCACACTGAATGTAAAACATGATTACAAATCCACGCACAGATTGACGCGCAGTCCGTAGAGAGAAGAGACTAGTTCACATTGAGAAACCATATCCTGGACACGAAAAAACTCATAGACAACCATCCTAAAAAAAAAGAAACTAGTTCACATGCAGAAACCAATATCCTAGACACGAAGACGCATTAATCTAATCATTTCATTCAACTTCCCTGTATCATATATTCAACGAAAGCATAATCACCAGAAGTGTGCGAGGGTGTACGTATAGTAGAGAAGTACCATACCTTCTGAGTGTTCCCTAATTAGTAATTACAACAAGAGTTGTTTCAAACTCCACTCCATAAAGAATAAGAAGATTACAGCATACAGCGAACCTCTCTGAATGATGGAATAAATTATTATAATGTCATACACTACAACAGAAAGGTCCTCAGTCGCCTTAAAAGAAAGAATTACTATGATCTGTCAAGATCGATACCATTCTGCAAACACTATCTTCACATTTCTTGTCATTCCACCATGACTTCAAGTTTCAACCTCTTCTCCAAGTACCAGAACATCTTTCAATTAAAGAGAACAAGGCCCTACTCTTTCCAGTTTTACAAACAGAATTACACTTTCGGTTGTAGAAAACCAAGAAACTATTATGCATCCCTTCACCTCCAGACACAGAAAAACTTTATTATGGAAGTAGGACAACAGAGAAAACATTAATACTATGACTGTATCGTGACTGACGAGTCAAATAGGCATCCTATCCCCCTAATGGAAAGTCCAAAACTCTTACACAATAAAGGCATGATAGTGTTAGCTCATTAGACCCTTTAACCCAAGAATATGTTACCATACACCCATATTTTTAACATTTATATATTAAAATCAATAAAATAGTTACTCATTTACTTGTATTTACAAAGAGGATCCAGATTTTTTGATAGATGGCAGGATTTAGGTTATCAAAAAATACTAATAAAGTTATTCTCACAGACCTAAATGCACTAACCTAAATACAGGACGCCAACCACATCACATGCCTAGAGTGTGAAATGGCGTATCGAAATACTTCGAAAACGCAGCTTCAGAACATATACGCCTACATATAAATAACAAGCTCAACAGATACAGCGAACAACATTAAAATAAGTCATAAAGCTCAGGAACCAACCCTCTGTGAGTCGTGAATCCTTGTCGGTGCTAGTGCATTCTCCTCTTCCTGAATACGGAAATTCTAATATTGTATTCAGTACATCATCGTCAAACAAAAAGCTGCAGAATAAACAAAAAAGTTCAACAAAAGTGTTAAACAACAACTTTAAATAGCAGCTGAATGCAATCACATTTCTAATCTCCCTAATGCTTCAGTCCCATATGATAATGGAAAGCCTAAATCCCCGAGGAGTATTTCCATAGATTTTCTGCGCGAGTAATATCCCCCTTATTACCCTGTCTTAGCCACGAACTTGACCTACCTGTCTGCAGCTTTCTTCACTGCAGATCACTTGGAAAGGGGGGTCTGCATTCACTAAAAATGATTAATACCGAGAGTATTACAACGCATGCAAAATTACTCTTGTAGGCAGGGCGTGTCCACATTCCAACTCGTTCAGTTGAACATCTCTCCCCCATGGTTGAAAGAGACATAAATGAAAGCTCATCATGAGACAAAGCATTTATGATAGAATGTCCTACTTAGAACTCTTACCCTCCCCTGAAACTACTACCTACTCACGACCATCAGTCTCAATTCTACCTACCACAGACACAACCACATACAAGATAAGTCGTAGTATCTCATGACTTTATCTTTGGCAGCACACGCATCAATCATAAATCAATCGCGCGCCTCAGCGTACACACCAACAATGAAAAATATACACTCCATCCGCCTACTCACAACATAGAACTACCATATGACGCGCGCGTGACCATTAAATCATACAAACATCATCTTAAGCACTCTTTCCCGCTGATGATCCTCTTCTAGTACACGCTCCGCTCAGATCCCTCTACCAATATCAACAACACCTCGTCGTCCACAATCTCTCCGATTTTCCGTGATCCACCTCTCGATTAAGCGCAATGTATGCCACAGTCCACATGATAAAATACATACTATTGTAATGCAAGTGCCATCCTTCTTTATTCGAATCCACCTATTCCTACATCCCCTTCAATCATTCTCGAGCGAACCTACCACGTACAGAGTGCAGTAACATATTAAATCAAAGCTTCAAACTTATAACTGAAATAGTTGCCAAAACAACAATTACTAATACCAAAGAACCAAATATTTCCACTTTGCTCTTAAATTCCATTGCTATCATTAGGGGAAGCTAATTAAAGCATGGAATTTAGGTAGATATTCATATGATTAGATGATGCAATTATAATATTTATAACATAGCATAATTACCTTGCAAAAATTACATATAAACTAAATTCCACCACACCACCGCTCTCTACCCATTTAACAAATGGCCTGTTAGCTTCCAATTAAATCTTAGTGTTGTCTCTCCATACACTCCACACGATCATGTGACACACCTTAGAGAGAAAACCTAATCCATAACGGCTCAGGGCAACATCCACGCATCATCTGACCCCAATAACGCAGACTATTGAAGCACCGCATGTTCAGCAATATTAGATAGCGGAAACATAATCATGACGAGTATATAGCAGTGCTTTTCTATGAAAGATGAAAAAAAAAAATATTAAGACAGAACTAACTATGCAAACTGTCCATGTGCCATCCACCATACAAAAGAGAAAAAACTACACTACAAACTCAGCAAACAGTAGTAACCCTACATAAAAAATATTACTCTCCTCCTTTCTTTTTAGTGCATCGTTTCTATTAGGAAATTCAAATATAATGCAATCACTTCTCTTTTTGGAATAGTTCTTTCATCTCTCTCCAATCACATGCGACCCCTCGTCTTTCTCTCTATCTCTTTCCTCTCCTAAATTTCTTGGAGATCCATAAAATTATAGATAGTTGAGCGCAGATTCTAAAAGGAATCATAGAAGCGATGAATTGAAAGACAAACATCAGCTCACATTCAAAAATAAACAGAAGGATAAGAAAGGCTGCCCGCCCATTATAGAAAAGATGCCTAATAACGTAAATGAGTGAGATATCTGTACAGACAGACATTGACGCAACTTCAACTTCTGGTGACACAGCAGACAGCATCTGGTTGACCCACTTTCTGCCGTTTTGCATAATTCCATTCTGCTCCCTTATTCCGTCTTCAGCACTTCTTCTTCATCTCTTCACTTAACTTTACAGAGGAACCACAAGTTTTATTTTTGCCTTCAAGCTAAAGAGCAAGCTTGCCACCCTGAAGCAGAGCAGCAAGATTCTGGATCTGCTACGCTTACTCCTATCCCAATTTGATACCAGAAACTAGAAGAAAACTCGTGATACCAATTGTTTTTGTTTACTATCCTCAACACAACTCCCTTTTCTTTTTCTTGCTGAACTTTTAAATCCTTTCCATAAACGAGCCATTCATTGAAAATAAGTCTAGTGAGGCACCTTCCCTTACACTATGGCGAAACCCACACTTACTGTTATGCTTTCAGGTACGATTTTCCAACTGTCTGTCTGAAGCAAATTTCAAGTTATTAGAATGATATTATTTCAGCCAATTCATAAAAAACGTTAAGAACGTAAACATTTCAATACAGTCGAAACACTGGTTTGCTAACATAACATAAATCCAATAAACTCCAACATCATCTATATTTAATCTTTTCTCTTGGAAATATTAAACCTGTATTGCTATTTTTCCAAAGTAAAAATAAGCCAAAGCCTTCAACTTCATCAAATTATAACAAAGAACTACACAACCACCCATTTTCTGCCACTAGTGAACAACCTTTAAAACAATGATCAAAAGATCGAACAACGACAGTTTGGAAATAACAATTGTCCAATCTCATACCAAAACTGAAAGACTTCAAAAAAATTCCCAGAAAAATCATGAAAACTCCGAAAAAAAACTCTAATTTATACAAAACCTATTGAACCACAAACCGCAACTTTTTCATAGCCCAACAAATCCGCGAATACTTCCAACCAAATCTAATCCAAAAGAATTGATAATTAATAAATACAATGACCTAAAACAATCAGTATTCCATTGAGAAAAAAAGAGCAAAACCTAGGATAACTTAAGCGATAAAAAGCAACTTAAGATCACATCAAACAATTGTCAACAATACAAGTATGAACTTCTTCATAATAATGATTCAATGAACAATTGTAAAAAGTTAAGTCCAATTCAAAACCCCCAAAAATCGCACCATATCTAATATAGATTTGCACCCAAAAAATAAAAAATTGATCGAACAACTGCAAAATCAAAGGAGTTAAAATCGAAAATCAATACCTGAAAAAATATCAAAATTATATTCTGGAATCAAGAAATATCGCTGAAACCAGTTGCGCTGATAAGAGAGAAGAAGAAAGCAAGAAGAAGAAATTTGTGATTTCGTTCCTTTCTATTTTTGTTCGCGACGAATGTAACATGTATAAATGACGAGTATTATTAATAAATAATTAAATACTATCGTATATTGTATGTATAATTATTGTATACAGTGCTAATTTATGTAATAGTTTACATTGTTATACACTAAGAAAACCAAAGTAAATTAAATGGCTTACGAATTGTATGAACAGAAAATAATTCTCATCCGTTGCCAGTTTTCATTAGTATCAAGAGAAGTTGGCCGTAATTCTCTCGCCAAAGGAAGATGAAAGAATTAGCTGGGATGGAGAAACGTATACGTCTAAGAAGGAGGTGCTGGGGCTTTCGGAATTTAAGCTTTTAATAAGGCAATGTTAGCAAAACAGTTTGGAGAGTGTGACTAAGACCAAACTCTTGGTCTGCAAAATTTTTTAAAAGCAAAGTATTCCCTCATCTTCTTTTCTATGAAAAAATTAAGTCATTGCGACTATACTTGGGAATCGTTTGCTCGGTACGAAATCTCATAGAGGTGCAAGATTATTAATTGGAGATGCACTGTTGATTTGGCAGACCCGTGAGTGCGAAGTTACCGATTTTCGATTTCCTTACTCTAATTCTACTGAACTGGCGAGTTGTTGTGCGTGATTTATCAGGAGTCAATGAAACACCCTTGCGCATACTTTGTTCACAGAATTGGAATGTTAGTGCATTTACGAATACATCCTGATTCCATCACAAGATGAGTTGGAACTTGATTGCACAAAAAAGGTGTTTTTAGTTAGAAGTGCATATTACTAGGCTCGCCATATAGATACAGTGAAATTCTCCACCTCATCAGTTCATGATTCAACTTTGTGGAACAAGCTTGGCTTCTTGTTGCCTCCCAAAAATAATTTTTGGTTGGAAATTTTGCATGGGTAGTTTCCTGTCGCATGCCATTAGCAAGTAGAGCATGCTGAGTACTGCCCACTTGGTGAAGAAACGCAACTATTCCAGCATGCTTCCTTGTGTCCGAGCTTGTCGCGTGGCAAGTGTCACTTTGAGATTCAGGTTATGAGCGGCTAATGACGGTAAAGCTTATGCACGGCTTGAGAGCTATTAAGAATACACATCAAAGAATAGTGGTCTATTGAGTTGTATGGCAGTTATGGACTCTATGGCTAGTAGACAAGTGTGCTCAATAACCATCTATCATATCCTCTTGTCGCAAAAGCTCGTGTATGGTTGAAATAAGAAGCAAATCGGTGGTTGGAGTGCGTTTAAGTGGGATGTTGACACAACACTTGGACTCGTCCACAAATGCAATACCCCAAAGCCAATTCGATGCGGCTGTGTTTAAGGATGGTGTTGTTGCGAGATAGTGAAAGATCCTGTGGGATTTATTTAGCTGTGCTGAAAGGTGAGCCAATTGTCAAGTTCTTAGTGTCTGATTAGATGTCAAAGATGCAGTTTTCTCGCTGTGAACTCTCTGCATTTTATTATGTTTTGGTATGCTTCTTGGAAACGAGCTTGATTTTTGATAGTTTAGCTCTAATCCTTGAAATTTTCAAGCCCTTAATTAACACAAAGCACACCTTCAATACATGATCGACGTTGCAGGATTAGTTAGCCCTCCTTTGTATCATTGTGGTGTTTTGTCATTCTAAATGTCTTCCGGAATTAAGTCATGTTGATCAAAGCTAGCGCGACTAGTCTTATGCCTACCCGGAGCCTCTTTATATGTGTTTACAATTCTACTTTTCTATGTTCATATCACATATGAGTGAATCTGATGCCTTTTCTATTAGAAAAATATGTATAATCCTTAATCATATGCAAAGTGCGTATTCGAGCCATACGTATTTAATAGTTATGACCACACGATGTTCGACCTAATCAAGTATAAGCTAACCTTTTGAACGAGCGTTATCTAGCATAACTATCACCCCCTTTTCTCTAGGTGATGAAACATGCACAAATGAATTACCATCAGCATCACTACCAAATGGAAGTTATCTCGATGTATTACCCTCTCAGAAGACAACTCTCTCTCTGAATAAGATCATCGGAACCCTTGTACTACTCATATACTACATAGGGATGCGAGCCATCTTCAGTAAAATGAACGATGCGACGGTCTATATTATTCATCCAGTCAACTCTGCGGGCAGTAGAACACAGGATCGGCTATTCTATCATATATAAAAAAAAGGCGGCACAATACCGCATTCTGTTTCCATAGAATATTTAGTATTCTTTATTATAGCAAAGACAGATCAGATTCCTAATAAGTTAGTTATTTCACTAAGGAGACACCCACAATACCTGTTCAAATATCTGATTACATACAGAGAATATAGCCTCTACAAAAAGCATTTGTCCTGATTGATTTGCACATTGTCCATCGCACCTCTGCTCAGCTTATTACGACAAGTGAAATCTCTTCACAGGTATGATTTAGATACATTATTACAGTCCGACAAATCCGTGTAAAAGCACTGAATGTAGGATCACTCAAGGCAAATAATGAAGTCTCTATTAGGAGCGCTATATAAGTCATCGTTTAGGACCAATACGTCAAAGACGTCTCATTATCATTTAATATCGTCTATTGAAATAGCAAGTCATTACATGCCTTGAATGGGCCTTATAGATCACATATCAAACATTCAGCGTATATATCTGGCGATGCGAGCCTCCACATAATAATATATGAATCTCATTATGTGTCTTCGAGATGAGTTACCCTTTCCTCTCGAATAAAAGGAGTCGATTATATGATTAATTTGCTAGTCATTTGTGCTCTCTTGATTAATTCACAAATACATTTTCCATCATCCATCTGTGTTCTCGACTCTGAGCCCTATGTGTTGTCATGAGCGCGAGACTGAATCATCCGCTCATCTATATAAGTCCCTTCAATACTCGTCCAGTCCTATGATATTACAACTTGAGAAATCGACAAGTTGCATACACTCCAATCATCCCTCGGACAAACAACACCATCTGTCTGTTCTACATCCAAGAAAGAATTTACAGAAATAAAGGATTGTCCTTGAACAGTCTCTCGCCTCATCAAGAGCCGATGAAGATGCAGTCGAGCAGCTTATAGCTTATTTAGTTCAGCGCTGCTTGTCTCATGCTAGCTCTCACCAACCCAGTCAACGCACGACAATCCAGTTGGTTCAAAACATCTCTTCATCGTTTCTCTCCTTAGTTATATCGTGCCTTTCCGTGTTCTATCTGCAAACAACTAAATGTTACCATTTACAGAAACACGGAAATCAACCTCCCATATATCAAATATTTAGAAATCTGAATTCACAATGCATAAGTCCGGAGAGTCGCTCACTCATTTCATTGTGTTGCACTAGATCCATTAAATGTATTCTCATAGTCCAAGGAGCCGACAAATCCCTTCTCTTTCGTTATAATGCGACTCTTCCATCAACAGAGACTGAACGCACATATCAGCAGATTTTCGAGTTGATACCTGCTTGACCTCAACTCAGATAATCGTTCATCATCTAGAGCTCATGTATTTGAGATATAAGAGTAATTCGAAGGCTAATCAACATTCAAAGAAAGTATAGACGATGTGATGGAACATATCATAGAAGAATGCTCGGCTAACACTCGATCCTGTATAGCAACATACAAGCTTACCTTCTACTATCTACACTAATTCATGCACCATTTAGAATGTATCTCATCAGAGCATCAAAATGAAAAAAATACCGAAGAATAGCACCTCAGTACAAGTATGCGGCCCTGCCAGTCACGCTAGATAAGACGAGTCTGTTCAAGCTTTCCTCAAGCATCACAGCACATTCTACCACTCTTGAGACGACAAAGAACTAATCTCAAGGAGACCGAACAAGACCCGATCTCAAACATTCTAGTTAGGAGCCTCTTTCATGTATGGAGGATATAGGCACTGGCGTAGTTAAGAACATCCCGAATTACGGCATCTTATAAGTTACATCCCTGCAGGCACTCTCTGTCGTAGTTTTCGCAAATGCTCAAGTATTGTTGGAGGAGATAATACATACACCTTTTGAATCATAATTAAAGGTATCAGTGGGAGATCATTGTAACTGTGTAGTCTAACTGCTACTACCGACCCAGCCTCTGTACGTCACATCCTTTAATCCTCGCAGATGCCCATAGAGCTAAGTGACCTTTAGATGTTAAGATTTATAGAGAGAAGTAGGCAGCGGTATACCCCTAGCATTCTAATCCGCCTTGTATGCTGAGCCCAATAAGTTCTGAAAAGTATGTAAGATGAACTGAATTATGAAATAGTAAGAGTGATTTTTAACTCCTAAAGCTCCAGAGCTTTCCGTCAGTATACTCCGAGAGAAAATCATTCGATAACTTAAACTATATATAAGATGCGGCATTAGTGTTACCCGTGTGGAATCTTTATTTGGTGTGGAGTGATTCGGGAGTGATTTGCGCTGACACAAGTCTTGTCTTACAGTATGAAATCACGAGCGTAATCTGCAAATCGGTGGAATTAATCCAACACCACATCTATTATGGGAACGCAGGATTCAAATTGACGACCTATACATATTCCACATTCATGCGAGCTACATGAAAATCTACTTGCTTGCGAGTCCACACTGCGACATACCATTCTGGTAATCAACAATCGTCTACTGGTGTGTCTCGTTCTCGGAACACGCCTAGAGTGTCGGGAGTGTGAGATTGGGAGGTGCACATCTTGCCAGAGCTTAACAGCTTCAAGAATACACGCAGCACAAATCGTGTGTACAAACAAGAACACGCACCCATTTAAATGTAATACCCAGGGCTTTGGTAGGATCTATTGGTAGAGCATCATCTATCACCCAAGAACAGTATTCTATTCAGTTATACTTGATACCCAATAAATATAGATCTCATCAAGATCCTTAATAGCGAGCCGGCCGGCATCTCATAAAATTTACAAGCTGTTCGTTAAGAAGGTATATTAATACATATCATCCATCCCGTACACTCGCCTAAAATAAATCACCTTGCATTGGTTAGATAACCTCTGATGAAAACGTCTCGTACAATATTTCAAGCCAAACAATCTATGTACTATGACTTCTCAATGGGCCTTCTTTTCTTCCTGAGGACTGTGCCTTCAAGCAGCTCTAGTGCAAGCTCGCTTCATATTTGATAATGACTGATAAGTCCTCGCCCTGCTTTTTTCACAGATGCAGTAGTCGATCTCTACTTAAATACTGAGCTATACAATTCAATATTAGTTATCTGCATGACAACAGATCCCAATGCTCATTATACCTCAATATTCGTGCAGACCAGTCTATGGCCATACACGAGAGCACTTCCTCTTCCAAAGAGAACAGGATGTTCATCTTGCCAACTGCAGAGTAGTTCTTCATTCGAAAAGTTCTTCGACATCGCCGAATGCCAATGTCAGTCTCCACAAAAAGTATAATCACAGTTTGATCTAGATTCAAATTCTCAATATACACAAATATTTCGTTTCTATCTGAAATGAACATTTATTATTTTAAAGATAACGGAAATTCTAAGTAGCTCCAGAACTAGACCACGATACAATAGGGGTTATTATCGTACTCCTCATGATGTAGGCATCCAATTTAAAGATAGGACACATACCTATCACAATCATCTAGCATGGCCGATAAATGGGTTCTCAACATATCCACATTTAACACGACGCCCACCCCTACTCTGCCATATATCTCATCTTTAAGTATAACGAAAACCCCCTATAATGGCCGTTTTTCTTCCCTCAGACTTCCTTCACTGCATCATTATTTCACACCAAAAATTCTGCCCAACAAACGTCAATCCCACTTCGACTCCGAACCTTTCATACCTAGATATACAATCAACATAGCGCATCTATCCACCAACATTCAATAACCTCAATCCAAACACATCCTGATCCTAGATTCAGTCTCTGTCAATGTCCATGAGCCCTCCTTACCATTCTCAGCGAACACCTCTTGTAGTATTTTATTACCGCCTGCCCTTTCAGTTTGTTAAATTTTCCTATTGTCCCAATGTCTTCTTCTAATACTGTCTGTTGCGTGAGAGCTTGCTTGCTGTGATGCCTGTATTGTGTGGCCAGCAGTCAGCTAGGAGTCAAGAAATGACATCATATCTTACTTCTACACAACCTGAGAAATCTAGTGCAAATAAATACTGCCAGTCTGCATATTTCAAGGTATGTGCATAAACTAAATGCTAGATCCAGAAAGTTAACCAACAATTGCAAAACTTTTCAACTCATGAGCATACTACAATATTTATACTTTGAGAATGAGCAACACTTAAGTCACAAAATTCATCTAAGAGCAGTCTTAACTTATACCAATAAGATATTCTTTAGACTCATGTTATCGGTATTAGAGCTTATTGGTATCCTGTATGTAGTTGATATATAAAATTAAATTATTATAAGTCGACCCGATAATTTAATAGAGCAATCCTTGTCTCTAATTTACCGCACATATTGGTATTTCCGCATTTTTCTCCAACGCAAATCTAATACTAAAACTGATTCAGAGAGCGTTCATATCAGTGAGAGAAGACCTTTCATCTCTTCTATCTATCTGTCTGATCATTGTCTACTATGATCACACACCCTCTCGACACCACAAAATAAGTGTCTACATAGGGCAACCAACAGCTATTGGTGTGCTTATGTCCCTTACATGAAATTCATTTTGCTTTCATGTGCAAGAAAAAAAATTCGCTCAATCTTGACTTTTCATCACTCTATAATTTACGCCTCAACCTCTGTTCGATCCCTAGAAACATGTCGTTCCCAGTTTTTCGTTGTCATCTCTTTCGATCGTCTCCATATTGCTACGCAACACTAAGAGCGCACACATTCGAGTAATCATCATACAATCTTTATAGAATATCTGTAATCGAGGCCAGGAATATACAGTCTTTCCACACAGTAGAAAATCATGTGTGAATGAATGCATCCTACGAAAGAGCCAAGTACATCTGAGTTTAGTGTCTTGTACTAGCTACGCGGTAAATGAAAATAACAAAAAAAAAAAGAAAAAGACACAGAACAGAACAATATCTGTAGCAACTCGAACGCTAGAAATGTACATAGACACTCAGAAACATGTATAGTGATCAAATGCATCATGAACGTCATTTGACTTTCACAATGCGCTAGTATCTTGAATATAAACTATACTTTCGTTCAGAGAAAAAGGCACAGAGCTATCAAGGCTTATCAACTCTCAGTGCACGGAAGTCGCATGACACGAACAATTTGTCCAAAAAAGAATTGCAAAAGAAAAAGATCAAGGTCACCGCCGCAGTGCTTTCGTCTAACATAGATACTAGATGAAGGTTCTTACAAAATGGCCACCAAAATGCTGTTAAGATGTCTCATATCAATTGCTGCTTCAGCGAACCAAATTCATGAACATCCCCGCGTTTCCGGATGACCATAAAATTTATCACTTTAAGTCCGGCAAAGTATCCCTCAGACAAATCAGTCAAACCATCAAAATACATTCAGCGGTGTCAAACATTTAACAAATCTACTAGACAAAAGATCGCATGATCCTGGCAAGGTTCAAGTACCTACGAACACATGCATGTACAGAAACAAACATTTCCTTCAACCTGCATCGCTGACACTCGTGATAAAGCGAAGATATTAAATGGATCAAATTCCGCCCAATCGCTATCGAACTATATCACTACTTACCCGTATACTAAGGCGTACTGCACCTGCTGAGCTCAGAATAAGATCTCGGCAACATATTTATTCTGAAACATTCCTGTATATTCTTCATCTGACTTAACTACGTTCTGAACCAAATTGAAATAAAGACAGCAGGAAACTCTGCCTTTTTTCTATACCATCAGATTAAGTAGTCATACCTGCTGCTCTACATAGAGTATAAGGAATATAAGCTTCTGATCTGTGTAACTGTCACCTTCAAAGATCTTCTATAAAAATTCAAATACACATCGCACAAACATTCTCTGATACCTTTCCTACTACAGCTAGACTATAATTGTTGCGCAGAAAGAAACGAAGTCAACTAAATATCATCTTCATCCTTTGTCGAATCTTACTTAATGGCACAACCTCGGATATTTAAAGATGTATTATCATTTATATGTTTTCGCTGCAGTAATCCTATGCTAACAGATGGCTTGAAGTGACATCTACTACAGGTGGTTAAGCTGCCTCTATGCCACAATTAATTCTAAACCGCGAGAGCTAGTGCCGTGCAATATACAATCTATTGTGTTTCTTCAGACGTTGTTCAACATATTGAAGGCCATAATCCCACACCATTCACGTAAACTATGCGAATTTCATTCCATGTAAAACAAACAATCCCGGTAAAATGATCCGTTTATATACAAATGCCTGTCAAAATACAATCTCTCTAACAAGGTCTATCAGTGTTGTCAAGTATTCGATGTTTATATCAAGGTCATGTTCTTTGCTCACAACCTAAACATTCACGAAACGTTCCACTCACATCCTATGAAGTCTATATTACACAACTACCTCTTTCAGCCCCCATATCTTGTACCTCTTACACCAATTACTCTTTGCAATGCGGCTTTTAAACAATTCTACTACCTTTCCTCTGCAGACTTGTTTTTAATCATAAAAAAAATACCAAGCTGAACAAACAACAACGCGTTCTACAAAACCGCACCCCTAGCCAGCTGACAGTGCACCTACCAGCTGCGAGAAACACACAGCACCTCACGTTTTAGCCACATTAAACGCCCAAGCCCGCAAACGCCAACTCAGCACTCGCGGGTCTAAATATCTTCACTAATCCCGTAGCTTCTCAGCCATTTTGGATGTGATATGTCCCTCTTCATTATGTTTCCCTATTTTTCCCATGACTATGTATCGGAAATGTTTTCTAGTTATCATTCTCCAACTTACGGAATGTTTGCCGGAATTCTCTACTTGCGCAACTTGTTTTATAGGCCAATTGTATTGTAAATCTAATCACAGAACTGTTCACAATTGCCAGTCAGCACATATACTAATCCGCATTGCAGAACATTTCAGACCAATATGAAGTATCTACTAAAGTACTCATCATTCGAATTAAGTCCAAAGATTTTTCCCTCCCTACACGACGAATATAGTTTGTCGATCTCGGAATATTGTAATGTAGGCGAGGTCGAGCAGTGAGCACACTAATTACTCTGTGCGATCCAGGGTTGATGTAGACGTGTTCACTCATCAATCATTAAGCACAGATCACTACTGCACCGGACTCGAGATCCATAGCCTTTTGGTTTTGTTTTGGTGCTGCGGGTATGTAAAATCCAAAGAAGTTGTTGCCGGAGTTTTGAATGTCATAGCCCGTACCAATTTTAAAACAGCGAGAATTAACCCAAAAAAAGCGAAGCACGCTTAACAGCGTTTAGGAGAAATCCTGCATAGGGTCTCAGTCACAGGCAAAACAGGTAATAAAAACCAATGACAGTGCATGTGCCAATGTGGGAATGCAACTGTACGTGCAGTTTAGTCCAGTTCGCTCTCTGCTTAGAAGTAGATGAGAGTAAGTACGGATTAATACACCTATTGTCGCTCCGAAGAAATGAAGAAGTGTGACCGCCGAGGTGCTAGGGAGCGTTGAATCTACATTCGCGTAGGCGGTTGGTGGTTAATGGTGAGCTGCTTTGCTTGTGTCATAGCGCCATAGATGATTGCTCAGGGTGTGTGAAGTGGAGGGTGGTATGGCCAACAGAGTAGGAAGGTGAGCAGGCAGAGCATCCTACCCTGCACTCGATTGACTGCGCTAACTACAACCAGATGATAGGAGCAATAAGGAACATGATTCGCCGACGTACCTAGAAGGAACAACGCGATCAGACGACAAGATCCGTGACTCTGTGGGTGCTTCACACGTTCACCCATAGCGCACTATTGTGTCCGATATACCGCTAATATATTTTTACACGCGAGGAACGCGGCGGACACGACTGAGGACACGACCGACACCGAACTTCTCCTTCGTTGAGAAAAAAAAGCTTTCTTCCAAAACCCCTTTACTCTAATCTTTCATTTCATTTTCGAATAACCCCACCCCCATCTTCCTCCTCTTCACGGCTGCCTCACTTCTAACCGCTGCTCGCCGAAGGCGCCGCAGTGGGCCTGGGCGACTCTCCGCTCACACAGTCGTCGTTTAATTAATTTACCCCATACCCCGTTGACAGTTACATACACTACATCTTACTCTCCTCACACCATCATGCTATTCCTTCCAAACTCCAATCGGTAGAGAGAGTGTAGCAGAATTTCGTAAGAACTGTTGCTTGCTTCGAAATAGTAATACGTACCATTATAGCATCATGATACAAGACCTGACAATTACGAGATGATCGAGTACCCTTAAATGATCCCTTCATTTCCAATCTACATCAATTAAAGAACCTTCAAGCAGCACAGCTAGGCGTAAACCATCTTAGTTGAAGCTTCGATTACTATCAGTAAAGATCAATAAGAAATGTAAGTTAGCTCCGTTGACACTGTCCTCGCAACTTAACGCCTATAAGTCGAAGATATCTGTGTCGCATGATTTCAAGTGCCTTTACATCTAAGGTGATCTTTGTGAATGACATTGTAATTTAGAATCTTAACATTATGTGAAATAATTATCATCTTTTTTATTTAATTAACAATCATTATTATGTCTATGGATTTTTCTCATTACCCCCCCTCAGATTCACCTCACACCAGAGTGTATGTCAAATCATATTGTATCCACCGAGAAAGGCCCCCGTACCTATACATGATCTAGAGAGCCACACCTAAGTCAACACTCAAATATTTCACTAACTATGCTAATTACACAAAATACAGAACTCTCATTCTCATGACCATTTAATTATATCTCCTACATTAACTCACTTCAATCCATAAGTCGCTGAACAACTAGGGGTAAAACACTCAAACACTTGCCACATACTACTTCCCATCCAACTCTCTATCATCTGATTTCTCCCCCTTTGCATTTCCACCCATCACTATCTCCAGCTTCTCCAACCCTCACCATAGATCTTGTTCAAATATTACAAAAGACGAATTCTCTCGCACACCCATTGCAATGTTTATATATAAGCCCCCCTATTCCAGTTAGTTTCCCGCACCCCCGTCCTTCATTTGCTGAACACCGCCACCCAACCTTAACAAACTATGCCTAAACTCTCGACAACACTGCTGCACAGCAGCCATTTAAAACGATCAGAATGACACACACCGGACACCCCTACCCGCACATATGCACGACGAGGTTGTTGCGGATGCGGGCAACTAAATCGCCACATGATGATCCGCCACTCTCCTCATTATCAAAGCCAATATATATTATAGTGTCTTAAATTAGGTGAAATCCTCCAGATCCACTTTGAGTATTGGTCCTGTCCCTTACTTATCCAATTAAAGACCATTGCACCAAGCTATAGTATCTCTATTCTATAGTTTTCTTACAGTTTAATAAAACTAGATTTCTTAAGTTGAATTTAACCGAATTGAACTGCATGAGATTAAATTAATATTACTGTAAAAATTTTTTAAATTAACTAATTAAAACTAAAATAAGTGTAAACTAACACTTGTTTGTAATTTAGTTGAAACTCATCCAGATATAATTGAACTTTCATTGAAGATTATTTCATCATAATCAAATCGACATATCGACATGTAGAATTGAACTTATTGACTTGAACCACACATCTCAGTTTATCTTCATTAACTATATATATTAGTACAAAAGTACAAATTCTGAGATCAAAGAATAACCTAATATATATATTCAAACGATAACATATATAAGAATTTAAATTCATCATACATACTAGACTTAAAAAAATCTAACTGACCCTCATTAAACTATATATTGCACTTCGAAATAATTAATTTTATGCGTATCTATTCAAAATCCAAATAGCTTAGGTCGTCCTATGCCGTTCATGTTGCCTCGCTCCATCCCGCACTGAGATAGCTAGACGTTGAAGAGGCATGAATCCTTAACACATTAAACATGTATTCTTGTTTACGATATGAAGAATTGTCTATAGGGTAACCAAATCAATAAGTTTCAAAGACCCAGCTAAAAGACTGTCCCTACTCTATCTTCCAGACCCCCCAAAACAACAACACAATTATGCTCACTGTGCAATCGAATTTACTTCTCTCCAATTTTTCATGCACTTCTGATATATTCGTAGATACCTGGACTATATAGATTATATTAGACAAATTTGCTATTAATCGAAAAGCGATATTTCCCCATGGACTGGTTTTCGAATTTTAGTATAGACATACTAATAAGTAGAGAAATATAAATGAATATAAACAAAAATTCTTGAGTACACCTTTGACGTTTGATTTTAGACTAATTCAACGATCCACCATCAACACATTTTCTAGAAACATATATTTAGTTATTAGCTTCTAGCGAGTCCCGGAGTCGCGGAGATAACAATATACTAGTATATAGCTATCATCATACTTCTCCATTCACTGAGATCTCAAACTAATGCTCAACAAAAAAATACCAATCTCGTTACTTCTCTGAGAACAACCAGAACAATCAAGAAAAAACCCATATCCATTATCTCCCAAACTCCCTTTGAAAAGATCGATGCCGTATATTCAATCAGCATGTTATAATATATAAACCCCTTATCCCTCTAACGTACCGTTGCCTATTATATGAGTTAATTTTTACCTTATTTTCCAGTACCAATCCGTGACCACAAAGAGTAGAATGTGAACGAATCTTTCATCCATTAGCCCAAATAATTGAGTTTCCCCTCTTGATACTTGGCGACTACCACATTATATCAACGTATTAAAGATAGTTAGTCTATTCTTTTCTTTGAATACAAATTTTAGATTTGAAACCTTTCATTTATAAGATGATTTAATGATATACATATTTTTATAGTTGTTTCGTTGTTAAATTCATTATTCTGTGATCTATGTTAGATGGTTTATAAGAGAATTAACATAAATTTGCCTTCTTTTCAAATAAGAACTATATATGTGAGTTTTATATAATTGTCCGATCGTAATAATTATATTTCTTTTTAACTATAGCATCACCATGATATTCAATGATTTATATATTTCTTTAAACACCAGATTATATTATATATTTAAGCTTATTGAATCTTAGGCGAGATACCCCTAAAATAAAATCCTGTATTTTAATTTATTTAAAACCGAGGACTTACCGATTCTACAATATACGACATACATGAGAACAACTAAATTAGCTTCTTGTCGTAATATACTACATTTAATATATTTCCATTATGGTTGCCCTTATAATTCCTTTCTGAGAACATTGATATATTGAATATCATCTACTCTATCTAGCTAATTCTAGCGACCTTTTATTTTCAATCGACCTAATATTTAAAAGTCATGGATCCACATTGCTTAGAAAATTTGACTGCATTGGAAAATACACATAGTTCATTTATTGCTTTTAAAACCAAAATTAAGAAAAAATGGAAAGAGCAATTGAGAAGCAAAAAGATAGAGTTACTTCCTCAACAAAAATGACTGAATTTAGCAAGTCAATTAAGCCCTAACAATTACCAAAAGAAGTAAGAGTGTATTGATTATACTAGTAGAAAGTTTTCATACTGTTTTTGCACAATGCATGTCAAAATCGTGATTGCTTGCATCAGTCTACATCTCAACTAGTATTTCCAATTTGCCTCTTTCTTAATTTTGCTTTGATATTGTGACAATTGACCATTCTTATAATAATAATATTAATAATAATAATAATACACCTAAACAACTAAACTATCTAGGGTATAGCATGCATGTGACAAAATTAACTTCATTCTTTATATTATTGGTCCCAACCCACTAATGTGAAAATGAGATTTATTGAGACATTCCAACATGAAATTTAAACACCCTTTCATTAATGACAACCTAATTGAAAGAGAGATTAAGAAAATAACTAATTAATTAACTACGGATTGGGATCCACTAGAGTTCTCAAGAACTCTAGGGGTAGATTTCCCTAAATCTAAATCATTGAAAAAAAATCCAATGGTTGTCATCAAATACAATGAGTGGGATCATACAAATGAAAAGGAAACAAGATGAAGTAAATGTAGGGAAATCTACCCATAGAGTTTTTTGAGAACTCTAGGTGATCCGAATCTTAAACTACGGATATGTGACGATCGAATCTCCTCAAACACAATTAACTGTTATTCCATCTATTTTTAAATATTTGATACAACATCTGACCGAAATTTGTGATCGATAGCTAATTTTTGATCAAATGTAACAATCAAGCAATTAATTTTATTTCATTTGTCTTTTGTCATTTGTATTACAATAATTACGAATTATATACAGTATAAGATACGAAGGGTATATAATGTTATAATAACATGTTTATTTGTCCGATCCACATATAGACATACCGGTTGAAAACAAACTTCATCCAATCCGTTTAGAACGTCACCTTCGTTCTAATCAAGATCAGAAAACTCAAAATGTATTATATTGTTCAATGCAATGCATACAAATATGTAAATGCCATTATTGCTAATTATGTAGAAAATGTCAATTTAATTTTGTTGTTACTCATATGTCCATTTACCTACAATTTGGCATGTAAATGATTAATCACAATAAAGTCCAAACTCAGAGAATAATGAACTTAGCTTAGCTTGTTGAATTAATTAACAACTCTACTTAATTAGCAAAGCTAGTTTGCAGCATCAACTTTAGACATATATGAGGACAAATTGAATGCTACAAGAATCACATAATTCAATACTAGAATTAAACCACAAGATTATAAAATGGACAAATTAAAAAATAGCATAAAATAAAAATTAATTAATTAGCTGACAAAAAAGAAGAATAATGATATCATGTGCTAAGCAATATATAAGAGGGGGTGACTTTCAAGGGCACGCTTTGGATTGAATCAAGGAGACAGGACCACTCACTTGTTTTCATAAGAGAATGTCTCGTGCAATCTCATCTTTTTAATTAATTTTACTTAATTAATTATTTAATTAATCAAGCTCAATAATAGTAGCCAAATCATAGTGTACTACAGTACTGTACTTCACCACAACGTTAACCTAATCGAATATTATCGTTAATTAATTAATTAATTAAGAGAGTGGAAGAGAGCTCAATTGGTTACATACAGCTTCTTTTCCAATGTTGGAGTCGATTCTCATTCTATCGCTACCATTATGACTCTCTAAACATAAAAAAAAAAAAATAATAATTAACTAACTAAGCATTGAATTAACCCACGTCAAAAGTATCTTCAAGAAAGTGAAACTTTTCAAGTACACTGCAAAATGTTGGTTTAAAAAAAGATTACATGAAAAGGTAGGGTTATAATCACTTTCTGATGATCTTTCCCCTCTTTGCTCTTATAATCATATGTGCTATAATTACTTAGTCTGATCTTTTCACAGATTGAAAAAACTTACTTTTTCCTTCACTAATCATAGTAAAAATAGTAATTAATCATTAAATCCCATCTCTAATTAATAACAACAATAATACATTTTGTTCATAAAAATAACAAAAATGTTCACCTCTTTGATGATGATCTTGCTCCTCTTAACTTCTCATGATGCCAACCACTGAGATTCAATGATGATGATGATGATGATCATGATATAGGAAGGGTTACAATGGTCATTTCATGTAATCATTTTTCCTTGGGTTCCTAATTATTAATAAAAGTTGTTCAACTTTTGGGAAGTACATGATGATGATGATGATGACCATAATTAGGGTTTTGTAGTGAGAATTGATGATTAGTGAGAGTGGTAGTRCTATTTGAGGGTTGCATGGCAAATGGCAAGGGTGAAAATTGAAGATTAATAGGAGGAAAAAGATGATTAGTGGAAATATTAGGAGAATATTGATAATGATGATGATTATCACCCTTATTGTTATTACCACCTAAATTTTCCAAGGCTTTGACTTGGTTCCTAAGAAACTTGAGATAATTAGCAGCTTCATCAAGCATTGATGCAGTGTCCATTTTACTACCACCAGGCACCAACTTCTGTAGCACCCTAAGCCTCTCACTGATCCTCTCCCTCCTCTGCCTCGCCGCCACGGTCTGCGGATCGCATGATATCCTCACGTTCTTCCGCTTCGGCCTCTCCGCCATCTCCACCCCGAAATTCACCGGCCTGAAGGCGGCCGCCCGGTATATCATCTCCTTCATTTGTTGGATGGCTTCTGCATCAGGCTCCTCGACCGAGGAGCCTGATGAGCTTCCTTGTTGGAAGCTTATGT
>SNQN01006308.1:23309-39392 GCA_008642245.1 Bassia scoparia | reverse complement strand
CATAACTAATAACTTTGTCCATGGATCTCTGAGCTTTACCTGTTTTGTGTTCTTATAACTATTGTAGTGCTAATAATGGGTAATAGGACTTGTGTTAGAGAATCACAGCATTACAAGGTTATATAGCCTTATCAGAGGCTTTGGCAACTGTATTGAGTTATCAATTATGATTAGCAGTAACAGTAGCCGACCCATGTTGCCAAAGAATGAGTTCCTCGATCCTAGGGGGTGGAGGAGGAAAATCTTTATGGATGACTACACGAAATGATCACTTTTGTTTCATTTAGCCGACCCCATTTATGAGACTTAGGCTTTGATCGATTGATTGGTTAATTGATTGTGTAATAGTAGTTTGATAGTGTTGCACCTCTTATTATGTGGACTATTTCCTGCATGCTATTCTAATTCTAATAGCTAAGGGCATGTACAATGGCAAGCAAATTTTCAAATTAGCTTACATTGCCACATAAGAATTCTACTATTTTCTATTTCAAGCTACTTCATATCACAATGGTTAGCTAATTGTTAAATTAGCTATCAATTAAAATATGTTCCACTTACCTATATTTACTTGTGGGAACTACACTAATATTTAATGCACTTGCTTAGTTTTCCTCCCAAGCTAATTTGCTTGGCCAAACTAATTTGCTAAGTCAAGCTAATTGATCAATTTTGTTCCAATGGTTAAGCAACTAGCTAGGGACTTTTGGAATTTGCAAGCTAGTCCCTAGCTACAACCATTGCACATGCCCTAAGAAACCTGGTACAATCTTGTCTGACATGGATACCTCGCTCTTTGATCAACATGCCATTTGAATCTAATACAACCTTGAAGAATGAAAACTCACTCATCCCCTGCTTTCTTTTCATCCAGAGTAGCAGAAGGAACCCCTTTTCATTCCACTTAATGTGTTATGCAATCACTATATATATCGAGCTTCTTGCCATGTACATTGAAGATCCACCTAGCATGCTTATAAGTTAAACCTTCTTCATATCAGATCCACAATTGATTTTCACTCATCATTGGTATTGCTTGATGGAAAAATATGTGATATGTCACTGTGAAGTTCTTGGTTTTTGTGTTTTGCGATAAATTCATTTTACTCTTGTAGATCGAAGTGAATGGAGGCAATGCATCTCCTTTGTACCAGTTCTTGAAGRTGGGGAAATGGGGAATTTTCGGAGATGACATCCAATGGAATTTTGCAAAGTTCCTTGTTGATAAGAATGGGCAAGCTGTTGGCAGATATTATCCCACCACTTCCCCTCTTACCTAGGTAGAGTTTTTGACTGAATTATTAGAGTACTGGATTTCTTCTGAATGAAGACATTTGACGGCCTCTCTTTTGCTGCAGTACGATATACAAAGGTTATGGGATCGAATGAGTTGCTGCCTTCGCTCATGAAACAGCGTAGTAAATAATTGCTCTTGCTTCTTTTGATGCATACATCTTTGTGTTTTAAGTGTTGGAAAGGGGTTTCTACTTTCTACAAACTTGGCTTTCGATGTTTTCTTGGAGTATGCAAATGTCATATTCCTAGAATTTGGCCTCTATATATAGCATCCCGCAGTGATTCCGCTAACCGTGACTTTATTTAAACACTATGTAAATCAACATTATATCTTTTTGTGGCAATGTGGGCTGATGAAACTGAAATTTGTAGTCTTATCTGTGCAGAAACTGCAACTGCACTAATGGGTATGTATGCATCTTTGAATTTGCTTTCGACTTTTGGTTGTACGCATGTCAATCTCACACAATGCCTGTTCCATGGGGCTAGGCTCTACGTGCGAAAGGGATAGCGACCAGCTTGCCAAAGTACACCATGGCGAATATGTGTCGGTTCTTCAAACAAATGATGTAACTATACTAAGATGAATAGATGATTCCTTCTCCCTTGTTGTAGAACAGCTTCATGTGGCTTGTAATAGATATCATGATGATTGTCCAAACAATGTAGAATTCTTTCAATTTATAAGTGTAATCCTTTGCACCAAAAGCAATTTGATGACCTTTGGATATATATGTCGAAGGACAGCCACTCCAACTTTTCGATCGTGTTAATTCTCTTTCTAGAATTTTGGTAAGCTGGGATGGTGGACACACAGGTTAATTTTCAATAATAAAGTAATACGATGATTTAATGAGTTTTTTTATTTTACTTCTGAAAACAATACGAATATAAAAATAATGTAAATTGGATACCTAGTAGTGTAATCTATGTTGGAAATTATTTAATGATTGTGTGATGTCCATAATACGGTACTTCTTTATTTATGGAAAGTGAATTCTATAAAATTGCCTAACCTTGAATTTTTAGTAAAATAATGGTGTTTGTATTGTGGTGGATTAATAGCTAACAATAAAAATTAAACGATACAACGAGTAAGACTTAGCAATAAGCATATAGTGAATTGAAGGAATAGTCCTATTACTCCTATATAGATAATTGAATAAACTTTTTTTATATGAACCGAATAGCCTATATTATCAATGTAACTATTGATTTGTAATTCACGTGGTAAAATTTGCTCATTTCAAATAGTTGAGTTAATCGAAGTGAGAGAATTTTATAAGGAGAATTTGCTCAAGCGGGAGTTCACTCCTTTCCTTAGGCTCCTTCGATCGATATTTGATATTCCTTCGCCATATTTATATGAGATAGGAGTATAGACGAGCGTCGGTTCACCACTTGTACTTCACATTCTGAATTTGTTAACTTTTTTCTAAAAGAAACCCTTTGAATCCTAATTTACAAAGTTACTAGTTTACTACTACTTGAAATTGGCAATTTTGCAACTCATCTAAAAGGCCCGTGATCAACCCGGTCGAAAGCCCAGACCCGTTCACTCACGAAAAGCAAACGTCTCTCTCTTTACATCCTTCCTACTCAAGAAGAGAATTTCATTTTATTCAAAAATAAATAATAATTTTTTTTTCTAAATTCATTTTTTTTTCTGGCGTTCCACTTGCACGATTAACGAATGTCGTAAAAACTTGGGAGGTCATCAATGGGTGTGTCAAATCTTATGATATACTATATAGTAGTTAGTTTAGCTCAATATTTTTCAATTGCAATTATAGCTAATTTTATGCAGAAGAAATGATATAAATTTAGAAGTTTTTAATACTATTGTGTTGTCATTCTAATTAATTTCGAATATTGTGAAGCAGAAATGATGTGCGAAGGTGATTTTGTATGTTATGAATTTGCAAGGCTAAGTGTTTGACAAAATGCCTCAATGAACTAGTGCTGTATTCTGTGATTACTTGTGGCTTATTGATATTGGTGAATGGTTTTTTTTTTTTTTTTGTTTTTGCAGTTATAATGAGGTATGTTAAGCCACTCACCTTGTTTCAAGATTTGTGTAAGACAAATGTAAGCGAAAGGGGTCGGTTTCTGGGTTGGATTGGGGTAAATATGTAGGACTTGCTGTTCAGACCAGAAAATAAAGTTGCAATGCCTTAAGGTAATGTTTGCAACAAGCTGCGTACTTGATTGATTATTCTTTATATCAGTATAATGTATTGAATTGCTTCTGTCTCATTGATGATATGGTCTAGTTTTGATGGCTTATAATGTTGCATTACTTAGTAAGGCATGCAGCTTTTCGCAGTCGTGTTGCCGCACTTAATGTTATGCCATACTTCCTGTTCTGACTTTGCCATGAATTTTGTATTTGCAGTGTTCTACTCCGAAAGAATCTAATATTGAATTGATGGCTGCCGATTTTACTAGTTTGTAAGCTTTTAACCCGTCTATTCTGCTATTTTTTACATCGACTGTCACTGTATGATCGTGTTATGGATTCTTTTTGCGTTTTCCCTGACTAATGTTAGGTGCTGAGAGTTAGGAGTGAGAACTTTGTTTCCTACAGACTTGGTGCAGCTCCTGTTATGTTTTGTTCATTACTTTCAATTGATAACACCAGTTATGTTGGGTTGTTTTGCTTGCAGATTTCAGAATTTTCAATATCTGGCTTTGTTGTTGGCTGCCCTTTCGATAGACAGCGTCCTAGTCCAGATGTATGTTCTTCCTCATGGTTATGACTTATAAAGTGTGRGTCTTTTTAAATCTATGTTTGATGCTTTCCCACTTCGCCACTTTGCTGATTAGGGTGCGCAAGTAAAAGTGTTTGTGGATGATCTTTGCAACACCGGAAAACTTGCAGGTGTGAAATATACTTATTGGAATGAGTGCTTTACATCAAAGGTAACTGAGAGCTGTCTGATTTCTTTCCTTGAAGGATTKTTTTCCTCTAAAGTCTAATCTGGATTAATCAATTGATGGACGCCGGAAGACAATATTAATCCAGTACCTTTTTATGGGTGTTTTGTTGTTTGTCTTGATAATATTGATGATCTTCTTTTGGCTTTCAGAATGTTGATTTACTCTTGCAGCCACTGACATTACATCCTGTGGAAATTAAAACAATGCTCGACAAATTTGCCGCTGTAGGAATTTTGCAAGTGAGTATTGCAACGTTGCTTTTGTTATCAATCTTACTCATAAGCTTCTCTATATATAAGAAAGTATTAAARTGTTTTCTTCAAGTCCTTTCAAAACAATAAAAAAGAAAGAGTAAAAGTATCAGCTTGAAAGTTCTCCCAMCATTGTATTTATGGTTTCCTGGAGGYTAGTAAGAGGAATATTATTGCAACCYAGTTACATTTACATACGCAGCCGCATATAAAGTACAGATCAATCTTGTCAAGTCTCTGCTTTCATAGCTTATGTTGTTGTTTTCARCWTGTACTTACAAGTTATTACAAATTTACAATCAATGCTAATCTGACCATATACATTGAYTTACTCCCTTCGTATCWTATTAGGTGAGTGCTTTTTTAGTCAAATGTTGCACTTAAATGGGATGAGGGGAGTAATTGTCTAATTGAGGTGAAAGATGGTCTGAGGTGCACTGCAACAGATGAGTCTCTGTGTTGTTTACAAAATGCATTACAACTTAATTACAACCATCCCTAGCTTGCCAGTACGTAGAAGATCTATGACCTCTATTTACTTTTCATCAGAGTTCTTTATCCGTTGAAAATATTATTACATGTAAGCATAGCACARAGAATTGTTGCTGATCTATCTAGCTCATCTTGTGGGTGTGCAACCGTAACAAAACTTGTTTGTGTGACAGGGGTACCTAGATTATGTCAACCGGTGTGGACTGAATTCTGATGTAGAAGATCATGCTGGGAACAGTTGAGTGGCTCCTGCCGTCCATTGTGTGTTTGATACATCCTCGATCTTCTCTTTTGCATTGGATGTTGGTTCATGGACACCTCTTTCYGCATTCTGTTCAACTTCTACTAAAATCTCTAACCCACTAAACAAACAGTCGTATAGCAAGATTGGCAACTACTTTTTCCTGTTAAACATCTGATATGATGCGAAACTCTTGCTTAGGTTGGTAAAAAAGCCTTTAAGTTTAAGGACGATGTTGTGGGAAGTCATCTCTGGCAATTGTCACATTTTTTTCCCCTTGTGTTGATATTACTACTAAAATTTTCTTCAACTTTTTTTAGTAGCATGCAATAAGATGATCTCTTTGAGAATATACTCAACAAAAGATTGATTGAAAAGTTGTGAAATTTGTGTGGCCAATATCACCGTGGGTGAACTACTATCGAGTTCATATACGGTATACCGGCGATAAGGTCAGAACTCAGAAAAGATCATACAGTCTCTACAATGTATATATATCAAAGCGGTGTAATATAAAAACTTTTTTTTTTTTTTAAATTTGCCTACCCGGTTCACCGGAGTTTACCTCCGACTACATTCGGATTCGACCCGAGTTGCACACCTAGTTTAGAAGACAAAATCATTTATGTGGTTGATGCCTCAAGCCACACAAATGGTGCATATTCACTATACTTTTGTGAGGGACCTTCATAGCAACTCTGAATACGCCCATCTGCTAGATTGTAGTAACCCATGTCCAAGCCTTTGTTTACATCGTAAAACCGTTGATCACAGTCCAAACTATAATCACCAGTGAAATATATGGAATTACGATTACAGCCACAGTCCAAACTATAATCACCAGTGAAATATATGGAGTTTAGTTCAGCACGGCAAGGATGCCTTTGCGGAAAGGAACGTTGGATCCACAAAACTGCTACAATCTAAGTGATGCACTCTCAAAACTTCTCCGATGTCACGATCTAGCATAATACCTCAATGAATCGTACGATAGCAACCATCCACCAATGTCTCACCCTACGAACGAGGCAACAGTGATCCATTGATTCACACAAATAATAGCAGACTTGCTGCAGCTTCTCTTATCAGGTCTGATGTCCAAACCCAACAGTGCTCACACCAGGGTTATCGATTGGTCGAACTCAATACGGACAATGTCTCCGAATCAAACTCCATAGATTCTCCCTGTGGAAGTAATATCTTTGCCACAGCTAAGATCATTATTGTCAGATAAGGAAATATTGATCTATGTGATTCAATAGTTGAACCATCGTTTGCTGCCGTTCTCAAAATAGATCGTAGTCGCATCACAGGCATAGAGAACTTTCACATGACTGCGACTGTGAATCAATGCGTTGATGGGTTGTGTGACAGCACGAATTTCTGTACTAATTGTTCCGGAAAAGCAACTAAGAGTTCCCATCCACTGGAACTGTGGAAGCTTTATAACTGCACCTGATACAGGATTGAGGAGACTGATATCCTCCGTCGCCCTAGAGACTGACAGAAGCCATCCACGCGATGAATCAAATCCTTTTTGGTGGATGTTCGACAGGGGAGGATTTACATTGTACACTTTGCCGTGATAAAGGCTATGAAGACGGAGTTTGTTCCAGGTGTTTCGGGCTCTGGAAGCACGAGCCATGGCGCCCTAGCGAGTGCTGATGGTTTACAGTTGGCTCTGAACTTAGCTTGCTTGCTGCTGATCTCCAACAAGAGCAGACAAGCTTGAAAGTGTGAAATCTTCTGATATTCGACATGTTCGGCAATCTTAATGGCGAGATCAATGGTATTTCCCAAGCTGTTGCGAAGAACAATCTTCACTCATCTTGGAGTTTTTTCGGGTATTCATAGACAAATAAACTTAGAAGAGCCAATATTATATAGTGGTAATGATTCTAATGAAAAGATATTAGGAGATAATATCAAGTGATATTATTATGATACTAGAAGTTTGTTTTTATAAAAAAAAATCAAAATATTGTATATCTTAACTTAGGAAAGTTATCTATTGATATATTGATCTAATATAGAATTTTGAACTACTTTGAGTATATAAATTTTGATGAAGCACACAAAAACTTTCCATAACAATAAACTTAAATGGTTAGAAATTTAGTGAAATCTAATATTTCGTATTAATTGTTTGATTTGACATGTGATTTTGATATGTATTTAAGATTTTTATTATTTAGGAAAATATTTAGTGTTAATGATTAATCTAACTCTCATGGGCATCCATTAGCAGAATCCGCAACAAAAGAGCCTAATTCTTCGAGAATTAATCTAAATTACTTAGCAATAGTGATACACTAGCAAAAAACCTAAAATGTCCAATCTTTCTGGCCCTAACAACTTCATTCCCTTTGTTGTGGAGTTGTAACAGCTAACTATTTGACTTTTTTTTTCCGCGCATTTTAGGCCGTTATATTGAAACTAATTATCATATTAAACTACAAAAATAAAAAACGAACCAAAATACCTAAAATTATAAAATCAAATATTTCAATGAAGTGTGAACCATATTTAGAGTAGCAAATCATGACTAGGAGACTCATCCACATAAGAGGCATGGATGTGGAGTCTTTGATAGACCGTGTAAATCGTTTAATCTTCCATCTCCTAAATTGTAAACGTAAGTATCATCGATGTTGTGAACTTGAAAATGAACCATAGATCGAGATTCGATCATCGGCGAAGTAAATGCAATTAGGCTCGAACCCATGAGCAGAGATGCCTCCACAGCATAAGACGAGTTTGCACCTTACGAAATTGTGCTATTCCCAAGCTCGCACTTCCTTGGCTTCTCCGGTCACTACATCAGCTCGAACACTCAAATCTTTCGGTGTCATCGGAACAATCACCGTCTTTCCCTACTTGACGGATCACCACATTGACCTCTCGATTCTACCAAGTAATACAGGAAAAAACCGCGAGACACGACACTGTAATACAAGTCTGCGACGGACTTCACAATAAGGACTCCTTTGGCGGTCTCAAATTTGACAATTTCCCGTACTTGTTAACGCCGTAATACTCCCTTGAAAAGTATGTCACGGATTGTATTGGAAAAATCATGTATCTCCCCCAGCTTGGGAGACATAGAGACCTGAGTCACTTATGATCGCCGTTCCTCCAAAACACGATGTTGTTCGTAGTTAACTCCACGTCGTGTCTTCTAATGTATCTTCGCAACAAGGAAGACGACGAAGTCAGAAGTCCTCGAAGGGTTGGCAGACAATATGAACTTGTGGAACATCATAACCCAAATAGTGTTCGATCATCGGGGTTGTATTATGGCTCCTGTGTAGGGGTTGTACAGAAGGACTGCCCGCATGCATCCACGGCCACGAGTAGCCAGCCGTACGAGATAACACATCATGTCGTCGTTCATAGGATTTGTAAAATCAGGGATGTTATAGGGCGAACCACCCCTTGAGTGCTGTACAACAACCATGACTCGACGAGTCTTCGTGTTCCGGTAACATTAGCCAGTGAAGTGTGTGGGTATAAGCTAGTGATGATTTGTTACGTTATTTACTACGCGCGAATTCAGCCTCCTTTGCGGCTGATCTCCAGGACGAACAAACCCACCGAAAGTCTCGAAATCTTCAATGAAATCCAAATGTTCGGCAATTTTCGTGAGTAGCTCTATCGGAATATTACTCCAATTTCCATGGTTGATGATCAGAACTGGAAAAAATTATCCTAGCAATTGCAATTATGACCTCAATTTCTTTTTTAATTTTTGTTTTTAATATCAAAAGAAAAATCGATCGTATATAATGGTAATGGTGGCTAAGGGACCTAGGTTTTCTCGGAGAATATATAATGAACCCTAAGATGATGCATAATATTCCAGATACAACAACGGATTAAAGGATAGAGTAAAATTTTATAGCAAATTAAAGGCCATTGATAAGAATTAAATTCAGAATCTAATTTTAGGAAGTGTATATATTGATTAGTTACTAACAGATTATTCTCGTGTGATACACGTTTTATTAAAAAAAAATCTTATCCATCGTCAACGAGTAATGTTTCTATCAGAGAAGATGAAACTACGAATTAATCATATATTGTCAGCTTCTCTATTATTGTTTCTGTCACTACAAAAAAGGTATGTTCCTCATCTTTCGAAATTCGACACAGAGAGATGAAGGAATTCTACAGCATAACTTGTATGGGGTTGAGAAATTCGACACTGCCCGAGAACAATGGTGATACATGCTTTACTACTGGTTGTAATCAGCAGGTCAGTGTTGGTTATCCGTCAAATGGTAACTCCAGATAAGAACTATGGTTGGCTTCGCTACACCAAACGACTCAAGGTATTTCAATTATTTGTTAGATCTACAGGTGCTGGACTACCACAGAATCACGAATGTACAATACTACTTCCTTCGTTTTCGAAAGCTTGCAACAAAGTAATTCTATCTCTCACAAAAAAGACCTCTTTGTTACATGCTTTCGAAAACGGAGGAAGTAGTATTATCAATTGAACTTATTTTACAAGTTAAACATTGATCAGCATGGAAGATTAAACAGACCTCAGTAACTCAGTTAAAGATAGTATTTTTTTTCTTTGGCAGACAGTGTTAACCTTGTAGGGATTCTGAGCATATACTCCCTCCGTATCGTATTAACTACAGTGATTTGACATTTTTCCTTTCTAGTTTATGTCAAATCGTTACATACTACAGTTAATATGATACGGAGGGAATACAATCAAGCATTAACACTATCCCCTGGTTCAGTGGTCGCTACCAGCCTGCGAAGGTGGTCATGAGGCTGTCTCTTATACACATCTAGATGTGTATAAGAGACAGGGGAATACAATCAAGCATTAACACTATCCCCTGGTTCAGTGGTCGCTACCAGCCTGCGAAGGTGGTCATGAGGTGAACAATACAAGCAGAGTCTAATCTCATTTTATTTTGGGAGTGAACATTCTAATTGGACTTAGTATCATACATTTTTAAAACAATCCCAATTGACGTTAAGCATTAGTAAAATTCATCATCATTTAATACACTATTCCTTTGTGGTTTGTAATTTTAACAGGAAACATGAAAACCACAGCAAATCAACAAGGAACACAATCACAAAAAGAGGGCGACAACATTAAAAATCATTTTTATCGGAAACTAAGAATGGTCATCAACTGAAGAGAGTTACAACAGAATCTGAAGCACTCGCGCACTCATCATAAACTCTTCTTAGTTGTAAAATACCTCTACCAATGCTACTACCTAACCTGGGTTATCTCAATCTGGCTTACCCCCAAAATCAGCTAATATATAATTCTGAACTCAGGGCTTCAAGACTGTAAGGCATTGCCTCAAGGAATCGGGGAACGCCTGTTATCTTTTTACCCCTAATCCCCGAAGGGAATTGATGATCATGTTTTTCCGGAAGCTCATGCATCTAAAAGGCTTTTAAATACACAACACAATGTATTTACAAATCGCCCAAACAACATGATCACGTTATCAAGTGTCATCCACTCGCCAAGTCAATGTCAGTGTTGGGGTTCTTCAGATCCAATCCTTTAGAACCAGGCCATGAGCCAGCAATATTTTGACTAGAAGAAGCATGTATCGATTTATCGCTCAGCAGTTGTTCAGAACTCTTTTCATCTCTATCCTCAGACTCTTTGCTCTTGCCCTTCACATTCCCATAAACAAAACTGCACACTACGACCTGATGTAGAAAGGGGGGAAAAGGCGCACATCATAAAAGTGAGAATTTTCTCCAATAGCTACAAACATTTACTCATATTATAACCAAACAAAAGTTGAGATACAAAGTGAGGCAAAGAGAATCTATTAGGTAAATCCCTCCTCCCCACATTTCTTGCTCATTTCATGTAGTGCAAACATATGAGAGGGAGCACATCAGTGCTACAAATTTACAGTAAAAAATGTTGGTTGTGGGGAGATATTATTTTTTTTTTTTTTTTTGATATTTGAGAGCCATAAGGGAGGGGATGAGAATCAATCCTAAGATCTCCCAGAAACCATGAGGAAAGCTCTAACCAAGTAACCAACTGAGCTATATCCTCACTTCTTGGTTGTGAGAGATCTAATCATCTAAAATCCATGAATAATATTGTTAGATCAAGAAGACAGAGTAGACAGAGACTTTAAGAAAATGGAAAAAAATTATAAGACAAGAAATAAAAAGGCTCCTCCATTTCTAATAGGTGTTCCCATAACCATTGTGGTGTTCCCAAATTTATACTAACATATAGAAACTTTCCCTTTTGGTGGTACTCCCTCGTTACGTTTTAAATGCAACACTTGCTATTATGTTTGAGAAATGTAAAATATTCAGTGTTAGCATTTAAAACGTAACGAGGAGTATTTTTTTTTACAAAAATTAACCATACTAACTCACACTAATTACCAAACTAACCTCATTAATTAATTCCTTAGTTTTCATTCAACTCTAGATTTGTGATTTCTTTTTTTATACCTTGACTTCAATGGTTAAATTCAAAAGTCTATCTTTTCCATTATGTTTTTCCTTGCGCATATACTTTAATTAGGATAAAACAAAAAACAAGGACATGTTATACTAAATCAGTAGAATATAGGATGAAACTTAGGGCATCCACAATAGTTCAAACCTTAGGGTTTGTCCATATGCCACTCATCTCCTTACAAACCTCTTCACACAATAGTTCATAACCTTTTGAACAATAGTTCAAACCTTTAAGGGATTTATATTAGGATCAATACATTATAGTGATATATTTTACTTTTTTATCTACCTAATTCCCCCATCTAAATTACACCTCATCATTTATAAACCACTTACTAATTCCATACCCCTCCTTACTTTCACCCATAAACTACCACCCACAATAAGGGATTCGATTTTCAAACCTCAAAATCAAAAAAAAAAAAAAACTCATGACAACCCCTTATTGTGGATGCCCTTATCGTGGTAGCTTTGACTTTAATTCTCGTGCATGATTTTAAAAGCAACGATCTTTTTGAAATGAGGGCAATGTAGCTAGCCAAGCATAACAGATAGTGTAACAGTTTACTATGACGCCATGTGGCCATTTAAGAAAAGTGGGCACATAACATTAATGTAATACAAGAACAGGTGGTGCACATGTCATTGCACTAGTAAATACTCCCCATTGCCATTAGGTTGTTCCTAATTATTTTCCCTTTCCTCTAGGCGTTTTCAGACAATTTTTGTCACATGGTAGGGCCCAAAAAATACCTTAATTTCTGCTATTCTCTCGTCACTAAATAAAATCACAGTTGTATTAGGCACGGACTCCTTTAGAAAATTGTAATGGTAGTTAGTTGTTTAATTGGGTAAAATGATGAGAGAGGAAAAAAAGGTGGTCCCATGTGAAAGCTAGATTAATGGGTTTATTTGGTAAAATGAGAAAAGAGAAAAGAATTGACCAACTAGTCATGGAAAATATGTAAGTAAAGTGAAACTTTTGTTTCTGTTGATTTTTTGGTGACGGTGTGACGGAGGGAGTTACTTTTTTTCTCTTCCCTGGGCTTGTTGTGCCCAGCCCACGAGTGAAATAAGGGGGAAGAGGAGTAGACCACAGTGAAAAGACAATAGTATCCAACAATGATGTTGTCAAAGAGTACAAAACAATCATTGAAACTAGAAGGCAATGATTGCATGCAGACATCTGTCTGGAAAGCAATAAACCAAAAAAAGGACTCGATGGCCAAGAACTCAGTCCACACTGACACACCAGGAAGAAGATTCTCCTGGGCAAACTCCATATTTAAGAGTCAAGGTTAACATTCAAGAACGATAGCTTATTTTTCTAGCTTTAGAACACAACTAGATAATACCCGAGCAAATGCGCGACTTTTAAATAAAATACGAAAACAAATACAGTAAATAAAGTCAATTTTATTTTTAAATGTGATCATTTCATATTAATGTTTTATTTGTGATAATAAATAGAATTATATATGTATACAATTAATGTTAAAGTTCTACCAAAGGTACTCCGTACAATTATTAACCTTAATCAAATGTTTTCTTATAATTTTTATGCAATAATAAATATAATACTAATATAATAATAATTAATTTAATTAATTAATAAGGTGAGGATGGGAGGCAAATTTGGGAGGAAAAATATGAAAGGTGGGGATGGCTTAGTATATTTATTAGATTTTTAGGACAAAGTTGTACAAACAAAGTAGAACTTCATTAGGGCTTTCCATGCATAAATTACTCTAGCTGCTAATGAGAATGGGCTAGCAAAAACAGCTGAATTAAGGTTACAGTAAATGATTTGGGGGATGACTCAAAAAGAGTATCATATTAAAAAAGCGACTACTATACATGAAAGGATCAAAACAAGATAGGAGATTTTAACACTCGATCAATTTGGAAGTGAAACAAAAAGAACCATAGTAAATATAAAAAATAGTTTATAATACCTGGACTGGCTTAGAAGCAATTAGTTTTCTCCAACAGCACCTCCAATCACATGCCCATCAGAACTAGAAAGAGAACATTTAACACCAAACCAAGTCCGAATTACGAGATCCACCGGTTGTCAGAAACCAAGATACAACAGATAAGATAATACTCAAATCGACCCTACAACAGAAGGTAACAAAGAGACTAGCTCAAACTTGTACAAATTACCAGAAACAAATAGAAACACACACACACACAACACACAAATATATACAACATGGAAGTCACTAATAACGCAGCAAGACATGCACCACAAGAATACATATCATCAACAACAGTATTAAATTCATATGTAGAATATTATAATTGATCCCATTGATTAAAGAGTGGAAAGACTGAGGCAACATTAAGCCATTATTTATGGTAGAGATATATGATCTTCAACTTTACAGCATTTTAATCATTTGATTGTGGTTAGGAAGGAGACCCTGTGCCATAGAACAACAGATAGACTTATGTCAATATAAATAATAATGCGAACCTTAAACAATGGCTTGTGTTCGCCTTTTCACCTCGCTTGTTCCACAATTTTGTTCAAGGAAAGCAAATTAACCAGGAAAATGAATGAGCCAAACATCAAAGAAATCACCTCAATGGGAAACAATAGAAAAAATTGTGAGATCATAACTCGTAGATTTGAAAAAGAAATCCATATCAAAGTATAAACGAAATAAGCATGACATTCTCAGTTTTCAGGTTTTGGCAATTCAAAAATATTTGTTATTGGCAGATCAAATACACTACACCAGTATATCATTAGCAAAAAGCTCTTCATTAGAATGTACAACACATTACACTCAATGAAACAGTTTCAGCTGGCGTTGCAGGCTGAACGAAAGGGTGACAGCAGAAACGCCATCCAACTGCCTGACATAATGCATAAGGCTCTTGGTCGCTGTTGGGAAAATGAAAGTATTTTGGGAGCAATGTCCTGAAATATAAAAATATCAGTATATTGTATTAACGCAGGCGAAAAATCAGTGTCAAGGAATGAAATAACATACAGAGCAATGCTTTTGTTCTTTCTACCCATTCTGATTAATTAGCTTATCATATCATACTTCACAAACCTGCTTGCAATTGCAGGGAAACGTGGACACCAAATAGGCATGCTAACATGTTGACTTCTTAATTCTACAACCATATTTTGAGAATTTAATTTACCTGTCAACTTAGATAAGAACATGAAATGTTCAAGGGAAAGACAGAAATGGAGATTTGACATGATTAATACAATGAGACATTCCACAACAGTGTGTTTAGTAGTTGACATATAAGTATAACACTTAATCACCAAGATTCCATCCCAAACTTCCTAATAAAAATATTAATACCCAGAAATAACCCTTCTCTGAATAAAAAGACCACAGCTAAAATTTGTTGGATCTCTTCATAACAACTGAATTCTTATTTTTTTTTCTTTTTGTCACTTTCAAAACATTTTCTACTTTTTGCTCCAACATCCAAAATACTCAACTAACCCCAATGCCTAAGTTTAAGTCTACCATGAGTCTTTAGGGACACAGCAAGGTATTATATAAAGCATTATGAAGAAAGTCGGTTTCAAGTTTTCCAACTCAACCTAATGTGCCCTTCAGAAAAGTTTCCTAATAAACAACTTATAGAAGAGAGTTCAATACAAAGTATTGAAACTATGGGTGGATTATTTTTCCTATGCATCAGAAAAACAAATATAATCCCTAGCAGATAACATGGGTAGCTTCAGAGCTGTAGCATACATACTCTCCTGGTCAAATGAATGACATGAGGAGGTAAATGCACATACCACAGAATTACTCCAGCACCTGAAATTAGATAGAAATAAAAAATTCAAAATGAAATCATAGTTGTGTTCATGTAAAGTATTACTCTTCACAAGAATAATAAGACAATGAACACAAAATTAGAGCCACACAGTGGATTTTATCACAAAAAACTAGATCAAAATAAAAATTGCTAAAAAAACGCAGCACAAAAGGCAAAAACACAATTCTTATGGCAATTAGAAGGAATCAGCACACTTTTTAAAACAGAAGTTTCTGGAAATTCAAACACTGAATCCTAACGATTATGAAGACTAAGAGGTCAGAGAGGGATTCAAAGAAAACCAAAAGAAGAAAGAAGATGTATACAGGCATGTCACATCTTTGGTCTCCAATAATAGTGTTTTGGGTGCAATCTTAATTCCTCACAACCTGGATAGAGCGTTCAAGGTTTGGTTTTTTATAATTGAAATCGTAGAGGTTATGGCAAATTGCTAAGATAATTGAAAGGGAGACCTTGGTACAAACAGTAAATTACCAAAACTATACTTCATTCGTTTTTAGATGCAATATTACCAGTTTCAGTAGTTCATTGTATATTGTATAATTCTTTATA